>JAJPUD010000569.1:74261-132259 GCA_023553655.1 Myrmecobius fasciatus | reverse complement strand
ATATATGTACCTTTATGGCCAATAAGCAATGCTGGTCTTCTTGCAGTTCTTGAAGCCAAGACTCCATCCCCCCCCACCTCCGTACCTCTGCAGTGGTATATTCTATCTAGGATGCTCTCCCACCACTTCTACCTTCCAGCTTCCTTCAAAGGTCAGGGTTAATCATTATCTTCTGAAAGAGGCCTTTCCCAGTGCCCACCTTCCTTTCCTTTCTACCTCATCCTTCAACCTTCTTTCTGAGATTATCTCCCATTTACCCTACATATTCTTAATGTACAAAGTTCTTAGCTTATTGTCTCCCCCATCAGAATGTGAACATCTTGAGGGCAAGGATATATTTTTGCCTTTCTTTGTCCCTCCTCAGGGCTTACCACAGTGCCTAGCACATAAATGTTTTTTTGACTAACTGACCCAAGTTACAAAATTTTAAAACTTGAAAAGGACATTGCAAATCATCTAATTCAACTCTCTCATTTGCAGAATGCAAATATTTTATAAACTAAGCTCAGAAATGTCAAGTGACCCACCTAAAATCATATAGTTAGCAAAGAACAATGGACTGGGACAGTGGAAATAAGGCTGGTTTTGGAGGTCCTCTCACTTACCTATATGAACTTGAATAAAACACTCAGCCTGTTGAGGCTTCAATTTTTCTCAATGTCAAATTAGGGAATTATACTAGATAATGTCTAAGGTTCTGCAAACTCTGAGATAAGAACAATGGATTTAAAATCAGGGTTTGAATCTCATCTCTAATATTTACTACCTGTATAACTTAAAGGAAGTAACTTAACTTTTATTGGCCTCAATTTTTTCATCTGTAATAATAACTCATATGGATAACTCAGATGATTTCTAGGTTATCCTCTAACTCTTAATTCCAGTGACTATAAGTCCAGATACTATAGTCTTAAGTCCAGATACTATAAACTAGTATCTGACAAGAAATTCCAAGAAGAAACACTACAACCAGAAGAAACACTACAATGAGAAGAAACCAAGATAGCTTCCCACACAAATGAAGAACTATAGGAAAAAGAAAGAAGGGGGGGGGGGAGCCTGGAGAAGAGGGGAGAGAGAAAGAGCTCGCTACCAAGTTAAAATCAAAAGGACATCCTCTGGTCAGTCAGCACCAAGTCTATTCTGGATACTCAACTCTCCTAGAAGCAATTCTATTTTTTCAAAACTACTTAAATCATCCTACAGATCTTAAATTTAAGTCTTATACATAAAAACAATTCTGGAGAAAAGCAAACATCTCATGGCTAAAAAGGGGTTTGTTAGTACAGTGTTTCTTTCTTGAGACTTTTTTTATTTTAAAACTACACAAGTTCCCTTCCATTTTTTTCCTATGATCTATAGCAAAAGAATATCTCCTAAGTATACTTTCTTCACTCCTTTGGGGAGTGTGCAGTCTTCCATGCTCACTCCTGGGATAACCTCATCATCTTGTAAAGTCTCATCAGCCTTAGGACTCCACCCCATCATTATCCTCAGCCTCTCTAATTGCAGGGTAGGGCTTTCTTTTTTTCATATTTGTATCCCTAACTCCTAATATAGTACTTGCTATATAGTAGTGGCTTAATAAAAATTTACTATTAATACAAAGTCCTCTCAGCAAATCAAGAACTGTCACCCCTCTCAGTCCAAGACTGACCTGGCATATAAAGAACTGGAAATGGAGGAGATGTTCATCATTTGGGAAATGGCTGAACAAATGGTAAATGATTATGACAGAATACTACTATACTACAAAAAATGACAAGCAGAATGGTTTTAGAAGAATCCAGAAAAATGTATATGAACTAATGCAAAATGAAGTGGGCAGAACCAGAACATTGTTCACACAGTAACAGCAATACTATAACAATGATCAATTAGCTACTCTGTTCAAGAGAATGATCTAAGACATTTCAAAGGATCCATGATAAAATATGCTATCCAATTTCAGACAGATCCAATGAATTCTCAGTGCAGAGCAAAGCATACTTTTTTTCACTTTCTTTGTCTTTCTTGCTTTTTAAAAGTTTTTTTGTCTTTTTTTTTCTTTTTGCAACATGGTTGATATGGAAACAGATTTTGCATGAATTCACATGTACAACTGATACTGCTTGCCTTCCCAATGGGTAATGAAGAGATGGGAGAGAGGGAGAGAAAACATATTTAAAATAAATAAATAAATATTTAAAATAAAAAAGAACGACCTGTCATAGAGGAAATTATGCTATAGTTTGCTATAGAGACATTGTAGAGAAGAATCTTTATTACCAGAAGAAAACTCAAAGTGGATAAACATGTGAACCACAACACATTAAAGGATGAACATGATACTTTTCAATCTCAAAATAATACAATATTATTTCTTTTAGGGATGTTCTGAAACTTCCAAATATAGAGATCTTTAAAAACAGAAATTAGATAGTATTGGTAAATAAGGACTTTTATTTTCTTATATATAGCTTTTGTTTAGATTTCCTTTTTGCTCCTAACTATTCTGTATCATAGCCACGTCTACCCACTCAAATCAGATTGTAATCTCTTTGAGGGAAAGGTATTGTTTTCTATTCTATAACTCTGCTCATCAACATACATTGAACACAGCAGGTGCTGAATAAATGTAATTGACTTAAATGACACACTATCTAATTTCATAATTCTATGTTGAATCAAAAAGTTAATATACCATATCTTCATTCTCCATCAAAAGATAATACCCAGGAATATTTACTAGTATGATACAGATAGTTGGACAAATAGTTAGAGAGATAGACAGATAAATAGATAGATAAACAGATAAACATGAAGTTTTTCTTTTACCTTGTTTGACCACTTATATGCTTGAAGAAGCTGGCTATAGAGAGGAGTCTTGTCCTGAACAGGATCTAGGCTTAACAATCCACTATTATGAAGAGGGTGGTTCTCAGATGGCTTGCCTACCAAGTTACTCAGACGTTCTAGTTCACTAAAAATGAAAGGGGAAAAAAAAATCAATTATAAGAGCCATTTCCCAATGTGCAAGCAGTCAAAGAATATGAGCAGAGTTCCCCCAAAAACATAATCTAAGTGATTAATCATCACATAAAAAAAAAGTTTCCAAATCATAAGAGAAACTGATGTTTTACCTCACACCTAGCAAACTGGCAAAAATGAGAAAAATTAAAGAGAAATTTGGGAAGACTTGAATGAACTGAGGCAACATAAACAGAACCAAGGAATGCATATCATCTCCAAAAAATGTAAAGAAAAACAATACTTAAAGGTGTCATAGAATAAGTTAAAGATAGAAGGGGTCTTAGAGGTTAACTTTTCCCATTTTACAGATCAGAAAACTGAGGCTTAGGGAAGTTTTATAACTTGCCAAAGTCATAGAGTTAGAATTTGAACCCAAATCCCTTTGTACCCAAATGTGGCATTCTTTCACTGTACTACAATGTCATCAATGCAATAACTAAGTTTTAATTCCAAGGAGTTGATAATAAACTATGCCTCCTTCCTCTTGACAGAGAGATGAGGGACTATAAATATAGCATGAGATATATGCCTGATTCATACCACTGAATAAATGCTTGTTGACTGACTGAATGATAATATCATACAAAGATGGATGAATGTTTTGCCTAACTATATGTTTTTGTTACAAAAGATAGTATGAAGGCAGAAACTGAAAAATGTGGAATTGGGAAATAAAATCAGTTTTTTAAACTATTAAAAAGAATTTTTAACTAAAATTTTTAAAAACCAAAGACAATCATAAATTTATGCCAGATTATATTTAAATTCTAGAATGGATCTGCTATAGTCAAGGATAAATACTGATGTGCTAGCTCATCATTTTTTAAAACAGAAAGAGATTTTGAGAGGTCATAAAGGTTTAAGACAATCAAAATAACATATAAGTGGAGATTAGCTTACCATTACAAAATAATTTTGATTCAGAAATATTATTCCTAAAAGAAGAAATTTTGAAAGCACTACAATCATTAATGTACCCACAAAAATGAAGAATTTAATGAATTTTAAAATTCCATTTGAAGGAAAAAATGAACTTCTCAGACTCAATAATCATCAGATCTCTCAAACCATTCTCCCAGTCACCCAGACTGATAACTTCTCCCTGGGAAAATTCCCCCAGCTCCATCAAATCCATTGCCAAGTCCTATTGAGTCTACCTGTATACCATTTCTTGTATACACCCTCTTCTTTCCTATGACCCTACCACAGTCATGGTGTAGTTCCTCATCATTTCACACCTAGCCTTTTGCAATAGCCCTGATTGGTCTCCCTACCTCGAGACTCTCCACATTTCAGTCTATCCTCCATTCAACTACCCAAATTATCTTCCTAAAGCTCAGATCTGTCCATGTCACCAGTACACTCAATTCAGTGAACTCCAGGGACTCCCTATTACCTTCAGAATCAAATATCAATTCCTCTGGCTTTTAAAATCCTTCCTAACCTACCCTGCCCCCCCCTCAGAGTGCTGGCCAGAGTCAGGAAGACATAAGTTCAAATCCAGCCTCCGAGACTTGCCACCTGTGTGACTCCAGGCAATCCTTGTTTGTCTTATTTGCTACTACAGAAAAATGGAGATAATAGCATCTGCCTCACTGGGCTGATGTGAGGATTGAATGAAATATCTGTAAAGCATTTAGTGCAGTGTCTGTTATAGAGGATGATATATATTATATTATCTCCTTCCTTCCCATACCAACACCTTATGCATACTCTTATGATCCTATAACACTGTCCCTTTTGCTGCTCAAACAAAATACTCCATCTATCATTTCTGTGCAATATACCTGAATACCTGAAATTCTCTCACTCCTCTTCTTCACCTCCAGACTTCCCTGGCTTTCTCCAAATATCAGCTAAAATCCCACCTTCTGCAAGATTTTCCCAATACTCCTTATTGATAGTGCCTCCCTAGAAATCATCTCTACTTTATCCTACAAAATACTCTTAGTTATTTGCATGCTGCAAGTCTCACTTTATATTTCCAACATGTGGCAAAGTGCCTGACACATAGTAGGAGCTCAATAAATGCTTGTTCACTTCAGTTGATTTGAATTTATAAATGTGGCACAACAATCTCTGCAATAACAGTTTAGAGACCCACAATATAAATCATTAAATTTGCCAGAGCAGCAAATAACAAACAAATAATGACTATTTATTGCTCATATAGTACCAGATATGTATAGGATGTTTTTCACAGATGGCAAAACAAAAACAGGTAAGATAAACAAACAGAATGAAGAAAACACCAACAAGGTGGTATTAAAAAGGCACTTTAATGTCCCTTGAAACTGCTAACCACACCAGACAAGAGATCCAATAGCATAAGCAGCTTCCAAAAGTATTCTGAAGGGATAGCCCCAAACAGCAATGAAAAGCCTTTCGAGGTATAGCTGCCAATATCATTTTCACTAGAAAGTCTCAAATATTATCCTTGGCACCACTGTGTAAGGATTTATGAATAAAGGCTGCAGAAAGGGTAAAAAACAAACACCTCAAACTTCATACCATAGTGCATATCACAGCATTCTGAACTTTAGAAAGGCAATCAACCTTAGGGAAGGTAGAAATGGAAGATGAAAGAAAAAAAATAATAATAATAAAAGCATTCCCTCACCCTAGTAAAGCATTAAGTGGCATAGTGCCAAAAAACCAATGAATTTCTGTAGGAGGGGAGTATGTTTGTCTGGCTTTCCCCCAAAAAAAAGAAATGCCAGCCACTCACTTAGTGAAAAACTGATGTACCCATCATTTGGCCTCCTCCTCTATCCCACCTCCTCCTTCCATCTGGTTGCTAAGGAAACAAAGTTGCAACAATTAAAAAAAAAAAAAATCCTAGCCCTCAAACCATAAGATGAGCTGCTCTGCCTACCTCACAGAACTGCTGTGAAGATGAAATATATAACTGAAATCAGCAAAGCATGAAATCAATGGAAGGTAATATTAGGAATACTGTGAGAAATGAGCCCCAAACCTAAAAGCGAACCTTCCTAAGTGCATGTCAGTCAGATCTTCAGAGATGAACGAGCACTATATTTTTGGACAAGGAAGTGGGAATCATTCCTGGAAGGGGAAGAGGAGGCAAGGGAAGAAAAAAAAGGGGCAGTACGGTGTAGCAGAAAGGACAATAAATCAATCTAACAAACATTTATGGACATCTTATTTTGGGTCAGGTATCGGAGCTGGAGCCGGAGCCAGAGAATCTGGGTTTGAATCTTGCCTCAACCATTATCTGTGAAACGTTTTGAGAAGTCACTTAATATTTCTGGATCTCCTTTGCTCATATCTAAAATCCCTATAGCTTATAATTGTCACTGACCAATTCCTATGAGAAACAGGTCAGAACCTGTGAAAAGGGCTGGGTGAGGGCTGTTGGAAGAAAAAAACAAAAACAATTTAACGAAGCTTTGCCAATTTGAGGGGGATGGGTTGTGAAAGGGGAATGAATGGAGGATGAAAAACAGGAAAGATGAAGCCCAGTTTGGGGAGCCGTGGGAAAGGAGATCCACGTGGGGGCAGGGGGGAGAAAATCAGAGGGGAAAACGGAAGGGGAGACAAGAGGGGAGGGGATAAAGGGGGAGGTCCAGTTAGGGGTGTGTGACAGTGCTCGATGGACGGGTATAGGGTCCGGAAGATGGAGCGAGGGCTGAAGTCCAGAAAGACCCCATTGGCCAGGGAAGGAAGGGCGGACAGAAGCTCGGCTGGGGCTAGGAGATGGGTGCCCGGGGGGGGGGGGGGGGGGGGGCCGCGGGGGGGGGGGGGGGGGGAGCCCCCCCCCCCCCGCGGGCCCCCCCCCCCCCCCGGCCGGGGGCGGGGCAGGGTCATGCCTGGCCCGACTGGAGGGCACGTACTTGAGGTCCCGATTGACGGAGTGCAGGTGGTCTTGAAAGTGGGCGATGAAGGCCTTCTCCCGGCCCTCCAGCGTCTCCTTGTTCCGCATGCCATCCTTCAGGCAGTCGAACACCCGGCTCACGCTGGAACGCAGAGCCTGAATGGCGCCAATGGCCTGAGCGAAGGCCTCCAGATTCACCCCGACGCTCAACACATCCGCCATAGCGAACACTACCAGCCCCGGCCTCCGCTCGCCCAGCCGGCTGCCTGGGCGATACACAGCCCGCCGCGCACTCTGATGGCGTCATTCACTGGGCCGCGTTCCCTTGCACTCCCGCGGGCCGCCGGGAAATGTAGTTTTAGAGCCGTAATCAAGTCTGGGCAGTCAGACTCTGGCATGCAAATACAAGTCAAAAACTCATTGATAAGATTGGGATGCTACAGGACCTTTCAGATCTTCTAATTCAATTCTTTTGCCCAACAGAAGGAAAAACTGAGGCCCTGGAAGATGGAAGTGATTCGGTAAAGATCACACCCAAGATTAAACCTGGTCCTTTGACTCCAAATTCAGTTCTCTTCCACTTTGTTGGTGTGCAGTCATATCTGACTCTGCATGACCCCATGTACAGTACATGGGGTTTTCTTGGCAAAGGTGCTGAAGCGGTTAACCATTTCCTTCTCCACTAGATTCCCATTTTACAGATGGGAAACTGAGGCAAGTTAAGTGACTGGCCTGGGTTCACACAACTAGTAAGCATCTAATGCCCTATTGGAACTCAGATCTTCCTGGCTCCAGTCCAGGCACGGTATCCACTGCACTACTTAGCTGCCCCTCTCTTGCACTGGGCCTGGATAATAGACAATAATCCAGAAAGAAAAATTAGAATTGGCCCATCAGCAAAATGTATTTGCACTGAGAAGTTAGACTTTCAATCTGTGTTTATATTCTGGTGTGGGGAGTTGTCTCAATGAGTCACTTGAAGTAAGTGACTTAGAATGCCCCATCAATTTCAGAGACTTTAGACTGTGAAAAGTCTTTGAAAGTCATTTGATCAAGTGAAATGAACAGAGAGAGGAAAATTGACTAAGGAATTTGGACAGGCTCTCTGAGAACTATATATAAACATGGAGTTATCTGGGTTTCAATGTGATGTTCCAGCTAGGAATTGGCTGGGAAGGAGAGGCTCATTTGGAGAAGGCTTTTTCTAGCCTTGAAGGGTCTAAAAGATATTGGATCTCCATCATAGGCTTCAGTACCTAAATTCCTGGGTCCACTGATGACATTGTTTGCATCAAGAACTAAGGGCAAAGGGACCATGTTTAAAGAGAATTTCTTGAACACTCAGTGGTGCAAAAGGTCTTCTGGAAACTGTGAGAGAGCCTTTTGCGAAAATTTAATTTAAACTCCAGTCATTTCTACTTGACTCTGTATATCCTTAGGAAATAGTGTATCACTGATATGGGGAAAGAATTCTTAGTATCCACTATTCTCACTGTACCATCTTAGTAGATACCTTTTTCATAAAGCTACTTAAGGATGACAGATTAAATAGATTCTCAATTGAAAATTGGTGGAGGGAAGTTAAGTAGAACCTCAAACCAATAGCTTTAGAGAATTACTCTTTTGACTCCTCAGAGGCATTCCTAGAACCCCAAGGGGTGGCAGAGTCAAACTCAGGGACTTAATTTTTTTTACTTCCTTTTTTTTATTATTAAAGCTTTTTATTTGCAAAACACATGCATGAGTAATTTTTCAACATTGACCCTTGCAAACCCTTCTGTTACAAATTTTCCCTCCTTCCCCTCACCCCCTCCCCTAAATGGCAAGTAGTCTAATACATATTAATTGTGTTAAAATACATGACAAATCGAATATATATACATATTTATACAGTTATCTTGCTGTGCAAGAAAAATCGGATCTACAAGGAAAAAAACCTGAGAAGGAAAACAAAATGCAAGCAAACATCAACAAATAGTGTGAAAATACTGTGTTGTGGTCCACATTTCATATCCCTCTCTCTGGGTGTATATGGCTTTCTTCACTGAACAACTGGAACTGGTTTGAAACATTTTATTGTTGAAGAGAGCCATGTCCATCAGAATTGATCATCATATAGTCTTGTTGTTGCCATGTATATTGATCTCCTGGTTCTGCTCATTTCACTCAGCATCAGTTCATGCAAGTCTCTCCAGGCCTCTCTGAAATCGTCTTGCTGGTCGTTTCTTACAGAACAATAATATTCCATAACATTCATATACCATAATTTATTCAGCCACTCTCCAATTGATGGTCATCCCTTCAGTTTCCAGTTTCTAGCCACTACAAAAAGGGCTGCCACAAACATTCTTGCACATGTGGGGCCCTTTCCCTCCTTTAAGATCTCTTTGGGATATAAGCCCAATAGAAACAGAGTACAAAAATAAAAGTTTCATTTAGAATAATAGAATTTAGGACTTGAGATCAAGTCCCAGCTCACTAAACACCTCTCTCTCTCTCTCTCTCTCTCTCTCTCTCTCTCTCTCTCTCTCTCTCTCTCTCTCAATTTTGCTCATCTTATCAGAAATTATCAATTGTCATCAAATTTGGGGGTTGAACATAATCAGGCTCCTTAATCTGGTACCCAAAGATCCTCTCCCCCCACTGCATCCATGGATAGATTTCTGGGGATCTTTGAACATGGATGGGGAAAATAGATATTTATTTCAATATAACTAGCTCTATTTGTAACCTCTTGCATTTTATTTTATGCATTTAAACACATTATACTGAAAAGTAGTCCAAAGGCTTCACCAAACTGTGAAAGGTTAAAACCTCTAAATGATCACTAAAGGCACATCTGTCTCTGATATTCTATAATCCCATGATTTAGAGGTGGAAAAAAAAGGCTTCAAAATTTTTTTTGAGAATTTCAGAGCAGGAAAGGAGGTGTCTAATACTCACCTCAAGAGTCATCTAGTTCAAAAATTAGAGAATCAGAGTCAATAAATATTTATTAAGCACCTACTAGATATCATATGCAAAGCACTGTGCTAAGTGCTATCCTTGTTAATGCTGTTTATCCTTCCATTCTGGAAGATGTCATCAGGGTGGTGAGGCCGATGTGATTTAGACACCAAATGTTGAGATTTAATCTTGTGAAGAATTCACAATGGCCATTCTCTTTGTCAAAAGGTAGGTTTATTTAAAAGAAGAGGCTACAGCAAAATGAAGAGATACAATAAGCACTAGGAATGATAAATATAAAATAGAGGTGGGAGAGCATATAACAACAATGGAAAAGACAAGTTCCTAGTGGAACTCACAATTAAACAGGAGAATCTCACGAGGTTGGAGTATCCCCTTATCTGGCAAGCTAAATCCATAAAGGAGCTCAGCACCCTAAAATAGTTAGTTATAAGAAGGAGAAAGGCACCATGAGGCATGGTGGATAGAGACGTGGTATGGGAAAGTGGAAAGGGGAAAGACACTATGAGGCAGACTGCTGTAGTGGGCTCTAACCCCAAAGGGGACTCATCCAAGATGGTGTGGGCTGGATAGATTTATAGGGGAAATTTTACCTCAGAGGTTTGACATAACTTGGATTTCTGGCAGAACACAGCAAGGTAGGACTACCCATGACTTCCACAGAGGGTAGAACTATAAGGTTAAACTGATTCCCATCAGTGTCCTTCCCTGTTTACCTTTGGGAATAATTTTATCAATACTTCAGGCTTTCTGTGCCAACCCCACCTAGTTACTTAGGACCTCATTAATGCCATAACATGCAAGTGAGTTGGATTTAAGTGATAATGGGCTATAAAGTCACCAACCTTATTTTCTTCTTCAGAGCCATCTAGGTCCAGTAAAAAGGTATAAATCAATTTGACTGGGATATGGCCTTCAGATAAATACATAGGCACTAATTATGTGCCAGAAACCACAATGAATGTTGGCAATACAAATACAAGCAAAGAATTTACATGCTAATCTGGAAAGACAACATATAAAAAGGGAAAATGGTGGAAAAACCGGGAGAATTAGGAGAAGAGATGGTAGAATAGAGAAGGTTGCAGGATCAGAGGCATCTTCCAAATCTTTCCAAATATAATGAGTTTTTTTAGTACTCTTTTTTCTCAAGCTATTTGCTGCATTTGACACTGTGGACTGCCTTCTTCCCCTGAGTATTCTCTTCTTGGGGCTCTCATGATAATATTCTTTGATGATTTCCCTCCTACCTGTTTAATCTCTCCTAAATCTCCTTTACCAAATCATGTCCTCTTAATGTAAGTATTTCTGTTAAAGAAGGCCATTCTTCCAGTATCTCAGGGTTATTACCTTAGTACTATTTAGGGCTCCTCAATTTCCATTATCCCATATTAGTTAACAAATCTTGTCAATTCTGCCCCTACAACAATCTCTCTCATCCAATCCCTTCTCTGTATCCAAGGGCCTGGTACATAATAAATGCTTACATGGTGGTAAGCAAACATTTATTAAATGCCGACTGCATTCCAGGCACTTTGCAAAGTGTTTTACAAATATCTCACTTAATCTTCCCAACAATTTTGGAAAGTGATTGCAATTATTATCCCCATTTTGCAATTGACGAAACTAAGGTAGACAGCAGTTAATGATTTTACACAACTACTAAATATCTTAATCTGAATTTGAACTCAGGTCCTCCTGACTCCAGGCCAGCCACCCTATCCACTATACCATCTAGCTGCTTGTTGAGCTAGTAATTGTGGTACATGACTTGGAAAGGGGAAAGACCTCAGTCAGGGAAACCAATTAAGAGATTATTGTAATGTTTTAAGGGCCCTTCCTATTCTGTCCATCTGTTTTGAAGTCCCTTCCAGCTCAAAAACCCATAACCACCAAATCCTAAGAAAACAGCTAAGTATACCACTTCACCCTAAAGTGGATTTTTTTTTAATTCTTTGTAATTCTTTAATTTTTAATTCTTTAAAACAGCGGGATCACTTAGCTCTGAAAATGTTGCATGCCATCTTTCTACCCAGCCCTCTTCAGTTCAGAAAACTCTGAGAAATAGAAAACAGAAAGCACAGGGTCCCAGAGTTGATTTTAATGAAAAGAAGGATTTGGGAAATCCAACTAAATGAGTTAAAAATTCAGTTAACATGGATTTGTTTTCTTAAGTGTTTTTTTTTTTATCACAGTTGGTTTTCTCCCCTGACTTACCCACTTGCATGTGTTATCATTTTTTGTTTTAGGTTTGTTTTTTTTTTTTTTAACTTCTCTTCATTAATAGGTTTTTTTAGGGCTTTCTGTTAAACAAACAAACAAACAAATGTGTAGACAGCAACAGGAAGAAGGGTTTTGAGAGCTCCACAAGTACATCTGCTATGATGTGTGTAAGACAAATATTCTCAAGTTTCCTTGACAGGGTTGTAAATCAGAACTTACCGCCGTTTTCAGGATGCTTGCCCAGAATCAAGCAAGTTTCTAACCAAAAGACTTATTAGAGCTAAATTCTTCTTAATGATAAGACCAGGGGGTCTTAATGACAAGGCAACAAACTGAAATTTCACAAATTATTTTAACTTTGCTGTCCTATTTGTAGTTGTTAAGTATGCCCTTTACCCCTCTTCCCTTAACCTCCCCCTCCCCCCATTTTTATAAGGAAAGAATTTTTACCTGAAAAGGGGGGAAAGGAGGAGAGAAACCTGCATTCATCAGTTTTCCTAAAGGAGAATTGAGAAGCTTTCTCCCCATACTCCCTTATGCCTGTTCCTGTCTTTAAATACTATTTCTCACTTAGAGGATCTAGTAATCTCAGAGTTTAAAAGGCTTTATATGTCACTAATCCAACCACTTCCTTTTATAGAAGAGGAAATATTGGGGTTTTAAGCTGGCTAACTATTTGTGGACCATCAGACCTTAGATTTACAGTTGAAAGGAATCTTCAAGATCATCTAGTTAAGGTCATCTTGTCCAACTCTTCCATTTTACAATTGAAAAAAGGGAGACCCAGAAAAGTTGCTCAAGCTTACATAAATGGCAAGTCAGAATTTGAGCCCAAGCCCTTCTGACTTCCAAATTCAGTATTTTTTCCATTGTACCATACTGCCTCCCTAGTCTAACCTATGTAGTACCAGACAAGATATTACCTACAATTCTCCCTCCCTTACCTGTTTTTCATGTCTCTCCCATACTTCTAACCAGTGGTTTTACATTATGATTTATTCAATAAAGTTAAACCCAGTTTAATCATTTCAATATTTGGTATCCATATTTGCTTGTTTGAGATCACCTTTTCTGGGAAAAACCAGATATGGATCACTGGAAATACATGTTTTTTTCCCTAAACCATAAAGCAATGAGTTCTTCTGCAGAATATTTCTCATTTGGGAAGGGAAAGGATAGCATTTCTAGATTGGTGCAGTAAACATTACAGAAGCTGGCACATATTTGCTTTCATCTGTGCATGTTTGCTGGTTATGAATTACTTTAAAAGTACTCATTGCAGGCAGCATTCGATTTTAATTATTATGATTCTTACATTTTGGTAAAAGACAGAACCCTGCTGCTAAGGTTTCCCAAAACGGAGAAGCCATTAGTTTGTTGCTGTCAGCTCTGGAGCATTAGAATGAATGATCAGAATTAAAGCTGTCAGTATTTAATTAAAATATGTTGACAATATCATATTCAGAATAGACAGAATTTAAGTAATCAGGTAGGGAATGCGACTTTATCAACAAAGATTTATTGAGGACCCAACATTGTAATGAGTCTAAAATTGTAATGGATGCTTAGCACGTCTAAAGGGAGTGATTTGTCCAGGACAGGCCACAGTTGGTCCACCTGTGAGTAACTAAGCATCAGTTACCTGCTCTTGCACTTAACCTGGGATGATATAGTATTTTTGAATACTAGAAATCAAAGGAAGTGATTCATCTCAACTATTTATTCTATGTTATGGGGATGGGGTTTTCATTTTTTAAAGAAAATTGCTGACAGTTTTGCTGTTTGTTCATGGGAGAAGAGTGGTACATGTTTCTATTGCTATTTTTTAGGGCAATGTTGGAGAACATAGGCTTCTTTGCCTTTCCTCACTCTATCATTTCCTCAAAAGTCCCTAGAATAGAACATTGGATTGAAAATCTTGAATCCTACTTATGAATTAGCCATTTTAATAAGTGAATTTGGATTATCATGACCCCTCTTTAGGCCTGTTTCCTTTTCAGTTAAATGAGGGAGTTAAGAGTATTGTGTTTTTCAAGGTCCTTTTTAGCTTAAAATTTTATGGCTTTATGAGAGTATAGCAACAGAAAGGAAATTCACCTTCACAAAAACCAGTAGAGAATCATTCATGAATCATATTCTTCCCATCATAGGAACCTCAGAAGGTTTTTTTAGGTATTCAAGTAAATTATTGATTGTCCTTTTGTATGCTCACTTAATCAACCACCTAGCATGTCATAAGGAGTATCCACTCTCTGCAAAGTTAGTACTCAATTAAGTGTGAAACATCCCAAGAAATGAATCCTTTTACTAACACATTAGGCTAAATCAAGCTAGAATAAAACATGAATTGTGCGTGGAACTCTTAACCACAGCCCATTTGAGGGAGGAATTGCCTCATAATTGCATTACCATGTTATGGAGACTGTGCATTTTAGTTACAATGCAAGAAAGGATTTTAACACTTCAAACTGTTGAGTCTGGAACTTGAATCAGCCTACTAGAAGCCAAGGCCACCTGTGGATAGTGGCCTGGCTAGCTGACATCTTAAAGACACCAACAATTCAATCAGCAGTCTAGCTTCAGTTTGAAATAAATTTCAGAGTTCTACAAATGAGAACAAGTACAATATGTCTAGTACAGAGGAATGATCTGATCACTTTGCATATTGGGGTTATATATCCCTATGCAGAGCCATAATTAGGATGGGAATAAAATGACATTATCCCCAAGACACTGAAATTTTAAGGATACTGATAATACTTATACTTTTCTAGCAGCTTAAAAACAATTCAACTTGGCACCTGATTAGTTAAAATAAGTTTTAAATAATGATCTAAGATAATTCCAAAACTTATGATGGAAGTTGCTATCTACCTTCCAAGAAAGAATTGATGAAATACAAATGCAGATCAAAGCATACTATTTTTCACTTTATTCTTTTCCTGAGGTTTTTTTTTTTTTTTTTTTTGGTCTGTTTTCTCTTACAACATGACTAATATGGAAATATATCTTGCATGATTGCACATGTTAAACTTATATCAAATTACTTGCTGTCTCAGGGAGGGAGAAAAGGAAGAAGGGAGAAAAAACAATTTAGTGAATGTTTAAAAAAATGTTACATGCAATTGGGAAAAATAAAATAATATTAATAAAAAGTAAACGCATATTTAAAAGTAAAAGTACTTAAAACAGATATCGAGGTATTTCCATTAATTCTAATTATCTTGTACTCTTCTAACTCACAACAATCATTTCCCAGGTGGCATCTTTCCTGAACCTCAGGTAAATACATCCATTCACCCTTATTTTTGCTACATCTTGCCAAGTCTGAAGTGACCACCTCCACAACAGCAGCTTTGTAGTGTCCTAGTTTCTTCCTTCATAAGGCAATAGCCTATATTGTCTCTCTTTGTATAGCTTTGTTTACTAGGGAAACTAAGTTTTTCCCTGAGGAGCAAAATTATTAGCCATAGGTCTGTAGTTATCCCCTAAAACTGATGCAATATGAGTTTTGTTGGGTTTTTAATTAAAGCTTTTTATTTTCAAAACACATGCATGGAAAATTTTTCAACATTGACTCTTGCATAGCCTTGTGTTTCAGATTTTCCCCTCCTTCCCCCCACTCTCTCCCCTAAATGGCAAGCAATCCAATATATGTTATAGATGTTAAAATATGGGTTAAATGCAATATGTGTAAAGATTTATACAATTATCTTGCTTCACAAGAAAAATCAGATAAAAAAGAAAAGTAAATGAGTAAGAAAACAAAATGCAAGTGAACAACAACAAAAATAGTGAGAATGTTCTGTTGTGATCCACACTCAGTTCCCACAATCCTCTCTCTGGGTGTAGATGACTCTCTTCATCACAAGACCATTGGAACTGGTATCAGTCATCCATTGTTGGAAAGAGTCATGTTCATCAGAATTGAGCGTCATATAGTCTTGTTGCCATGTACAATGATCTCCCGGTTCTGCTCATTTCACTCAGCATCAGTTCATGCAAGTCTCTCCAGGCCTCTCTGAAATCATCCTGCTGGTTGTTTCTTACAGAACAATAATATTCCATAATATTCATATACCATAATTTGTTCAGCCATTCTCCAACTGATGGGCATCCATTCAGTTTCCAGTTTCTTGCCACTATGAAAAGGGCTGCCACAAACATTTTGCAATGATGAATTAGTTAATCGCTTATCTATAAAACTATTTACTTGAATAGTGGAAAAGAAAAGTAGGCTGGAAAGTACCCATGAAGATAGAAGCCTTCAATAATCTTCCAGGATGACGTAAGTATCTCCACATAGCTTTAGTTTCTAGATATATAAAATGGGATTAACGATCCATTTGGTTGTCCAATGAGAAAGCAGTGGATAAAGAGTGGGCCTGGAGTCAGGCAGTGCTAATGTGAGAAATAACTCCTTTAGACTCAGGAAGGGTATTAAATTAAAAGTCTATTTTATTATGCAACTGAAGCGGCAAGTATCCTATAGAACAGGCATGCCCTGTAAATGCAAAAGCAGTCTTTTAATCCCTATCTCAAAACACAAGTCCCTGCCCCTGATTTCCCATAGAATGGATATCATAGACGTTACTGCCTTTCAGGAGAATCTAATTCCCCCCTTCCAAACTCCATGCCTAATTATATCTTTACATCTTCACCCCCAAGAGTAAGTACTTAATTACATCTTCCCTTCATATAAGTCTGAGTCCTCACCCAGGATTACATTTTATAATGTGTTTCTTCTAATTTATGGCTCCCTTCTACAAGCTTTTGTTTTCTCTATCCTTTTTTTTTTTTTGCTTTTTGTTGAGGCAATTGGGCATGTTGGGCAAAATGAGGCAATTAAGTGACTTGCCCAGGGTCACACAGCTAGGGAATGTTAAGTGTCTGAGAGCAGATTTGAACTCAGGTCCTCCTGACTTCAGGGCTGGTGCTCTATCCACTGTGCCACCTAGCTGCCCCTTCTTAGCCTATCCTTTAGATTCTATTTATCAGGTTTTAATTTCAATTTTTTCTGATTTAAGTTTCATTTTTCTGCATTTCTCTAATTTAAGCTTTGTAACTCTGAAAACTAAACCCTTATCCAATTCTCACACTAAATTCAAATCCAGCCTCACATACTTGTGACTCTGGGTGAGTCATTCAACCTTTTGTCTGCCTCAGTTAACTCAATCATAAATGGGGAAATTATGGGGTACAGTCACTCTCCCTGTATCAGGTCACCACAATTATAAGATTTAGCCAATACCCCAAAATTATATTGTTTACGGGCTGGTGTCATAGGTTGTCTCAAAAGAATTTGTAGGCTTAGACTTTCTCCAAATCAAGAGGCAAGTATTTTACTAAGCTTCTAAGAGTGAGCTAAATTCGTAAGTCTTCAGCAAGGAAAAGGGGTTTTAGGAGTTAACAAGGAGGAAGACAAGTTCCCTAGCAGTGTGCTCATCCAATTAGCTATTATTACAAGGAGAAAGATGGTGGGAATACACCAGTGCAGACTAAATTCCAAGAAGTTAGCAAATTGGTAAGGTAGTGTTAAGTCCTTTTATAAGAGAATTATAACCTCAGGAGTTTGACAAGATAACATGGTTTTCTGATTGACGGGGTTTCCAGAGATGGGGTGGGGTGGGGCTCTAATGAAGTCCACTTAAACAAAAGGCTTAATCAAAATTAAAAAGGCTCCAATTAAAATTCTAGCAGTGCTCCTTCCCACTTGAATCTGGAGTATTGTTATCCACTTGCTTCTGGGAGTAGGGAGGCTTCCAGATTGTTTACAATGGTTCAGGCTTTCTCTGCTAAGGCCCATCTAGTTATTAGGATCCCCATCTCTAGTACTTACTTTCCGGGGTTGTTGTGTGGATAAAATGAAATACTATTTGTAGTGGATAGAGCACCAGCCCTGAAGTCAGGAGGACCTGAGTTCAAATTTGGGCTCAGACACTTCCTAGCTGTGTGACCCTGGGCAAGTCACTTAACCCCAATTGCCTCAGCAAAAAAAAAGCAAAAAAAAAAAGAAATACTATTTGTAAAGTGTGCTTAGAACAGTGCCCAGCACTATATAAATACTTTTATTTTTCCTTTCCTCCCCAGTGTGCTCTGAGTGCCTGATAGAGTAGAAAGAGCATAAGACTTAGAAGACTTAGAAAACCTGGGCCTGCGTCCTGGTTCTTCTACTTATTAACTGCATAACTTGGTCAACTCATTCCACCTCTCTGGACCTGATTCCTTACCTGTAAAATCTCTCTGCTCTCGTCAAGGTCTAGATCCTGTAATCTCAGAATGATGGTTTTTAAAAGGGTCAAAGTACGGGCAAAACAAGTAAGATGCAATATGCTGGTTACATGGTATGAGTAGAAAAAATATGACTTATGTTCCTCAATAGGAAATTCATACATGTCCAAACACAAAATTCCTTTGGAATTTTTTTTAGGAAGAGGAATGGTTGTATTCAACTCTACTAGTTAGTAACCTGTTATAGATCGATTCATTCATTCAATAAACACTGAATATTAAATACCTATTATATAATGATTACTGTACTAGCTGCTGAGGAAGACAAGGAAGGGTCTCCATTTTGGAGGAACTTACAAGAGTCTTCAAAAATAAATGGTTGTTCAAATGGATGATTCTTTTTTTCTAGCAAATTATACATCAAGTATGAAAGTATTGTCTAAGTTCTGCCAATAGTCAAGATTTGTGGATGGGTGACTGTCAATCATCTAGCGCTTTACTGCTCACCCAGAGACCTCTGGATTTCTTTATCAAAAGAGTATGTGTCAATCATGAATGTGTCACTCAAATACCACATTTCAGCCTTACTAGACCCAGCATGCTTTTTAGTTATTCCAGTCAAGGTCAATTAACCATTTGTTAATCAGTGGGGTTACCAAGAGTCTGAACAGAACTGAACAACAAGCCAAATGGTTAATTAGATCAGATTAAAGTTTAATACATTCCTCTCACTATAGCCACAAGCAGTACAGAGTACAGCATTCCACTCCATCTCAGTTCCAATCCTCCAGGCCAAAAAACAAAAATCCTTTTCAGGTTAGAGTTCAACACAGCATACAAGTAGGAGAAATGCAAATATTTAAAAACCTATTCCCTGGAGAAAAAATGTGCACACAGACTAACTACTTTTAGGTTTAATCTGCATTATTAATATTTTCTCTATCACTTTCTTAAGGCTGGACAATTAACAAAGCAATAAATCAAGCCCTGATTTATAGTGTTTAGTTAGAGAAATAAATACTGGGGCTGAAAATAAAACAACAGGCTTTCACAAGCCAATTGAAGCTGGCTTCCACATTCCCCTGAAAAGAACCCAGCCTGGAAAATCAGGTCTCCCAAATCCCAATAAAGGTTAACACAGTGCAAGTAGTCAACTCTCCAACAGGTTGTTCACCCCAGGATCCAAGACTGGTAAAGGCTGCCTTAAAGAGTTTTTTTTAATTCTCGTTGTTTGTTCTTGGTTTTTTGAAGAGGACCAGTAAAATCATAGGGTGACATCTTGACTTGTATGTGAATTGGATTTAAGTGAGATAGTTGCACAAAGTTGTTCGCCTCATTTTCTCTTCCAGAATGATCAAAGTCAGTCGAAAGATAAAAATCAAGACTACTGATAATGGCCTAGAAAGCAGTGGATAACCTCAGCCTCTTCAATATCTGACCAGGCTCTAAGTTCTCCACAGCCCCTGCTTCAGCCACCTTTATGGTCACTGGAAGAAACTTGTTTTCACCTGTCTATTCCTCCAAGGGATTTCTTCATCCAGTGAATGGGTGAATTAGGACAGTCAAAAAATCTGCTCCACTATCTTTGGCTCTGTTCTTCATCAGTCCAGCTCATGCACTGAAAGCATCCCCTTCCCAGAAAGAGGCACTGCTTAAAGGCTCCTATGGACAAAGTCATCTGAAACATAATGTTGGGGAGAATTGGCTGTGCCATATTCCCCCCAAGATAACATTCAGAAGTCTCTGTTCTTTCTCCTTCAAAACTTCACATACCAATCCTACATCCGATGTGAATCCCTGGCATCCATACAAGGTTCCTCCAGCTAAGGAGGATTCCTCCAGCTAAGGTCTAAGATATACAATCAAGATATGCTTAAAGCCTGAAGATTAGAACAGGTGGACATAAACAGAAATCAATTTCTTCATTCAACAAGTATCCACTGATCCCTTACCATAATAACTCATTCTTCCATAGTGCTATTGTTTAAAAAATACTTTCCTCACAACAACTTAATGATGAATGAAAGGATAATTATCTTCTTTTTTAGGGATGAAGAAAAACTAACTCAAGAGAGGTGACCTCTCCAGGATATACAACTAGGAAGTAATAAAATTAATATTTGAACCTGCATGTTTTGGCCCCAAGTCCAACACTCTTTCCACTGCTCCTGTAAAGTTCTTTGCTGAGCTCTGAAGATTTTTTTTTAAAAAGAATCATATTGCATTAAGCTAGTATGTACTATATTCATTATGCTGTATTAGATAGTGGGAATACAAAGATGAATAAAACACAGTCCCTCAAGGATTCTATAGTCTAATAAAGAAATGGCATATTTATTAAATTTTTTAAAAAATGTTTATAAATCTGCTATACAGAGTTATATATTTCAAGTGCAATAAAAGAGATACAAAAGCTCAGACACAGGAGCTCAGAGCAGGAAATCATACATAGGGTTATGCTGTAAATGTTTAACCACCAGCTCTGAGAAAAAAAGTACACATCATAATTTTAAATTCAATCTTCATTAATAAGTCACATTCTCTCCATTACTTTCTTTTGTCTAGACAATGAACAAAACAATAAAATCTTGATTATTTAACAATTGACTTTTGAGAGCCTAAGCAAGTTTGCTTCAGCATACTATTTATTCCATTTGTACTGATTTGTTTTTTAAAGTAGAATCAACATATGACTGGTGGTGAGTTCTCCAGGTGACACACTGTTTAGATGTTTAGAATATACTGAAATCACAATAACTAACATTTAGATAGTATTTACCACATACTAAGGCACTGTGCTAAGCACTTTACAATTATTATCCTCACTACAACCTTGGGAGGCAGGTACTATTATTATCCCCATTTTACAGATGAGGAAACTGAAACAGACAGAACTTAAATGATTTGTCCAGAGTCACACAAGTAAGAACTGTACTTTTGTTTCAGGCACAAATTAATTATTCATGCACTTCATAAAAGACTCACTGATGACTGTAAGATCATAGGAACATAGATTGAGAGCTAGAAGAAACATTTGAAGCCATCTAGTCCAACACCATCTATTTCCATCGGAGGAAAAGGGATCAAGAAAGCTTAAGTGAGTTGCCCCAGAAGTAGTAAGTAACAGAATCAGGACATTTCCATTGATTCTAATTAGCTTGTGTCATCTGTGTACTCACACAGGCTGTCTCATATACCTAAAACTCACTTTCATTATAATCTTCACCTGCTGAAATCATTCTTTCTCTAAAACTCCTCTCAGAAGCCACCTCCTCCATAAAGCCCACCCTGCTGCGCCTAGCTGGAAGTGATGCTCCTTCCTCAGATTTTACTGCAACATTTTGGATACCTTTTTTGTCCCCAGTCCTATCTACCTTGTATACACTTTGCATATTTGGTTATATTTCATACTCCTTCTAGTTGATTGTAAGCTCCTTGAAAGCAGCAATTATGAATTTGTTTTGTTTTGTTTTGGGTTTTTTTGGTATGCCCAGAGCTAGAATGCACTGCCTCTTGTGCCTAAGAAATTGCCAAATAAATGAATGTTTTCTATGATAACAGATAAGAGAAAGCAGATGAAAGTTGATGATATACTGGGCCTTTTGGATTCCTCAAGTGGTGTGGTCTTCAGGCCATTTAGCCATAGCATTAAACTGAATCCATTTTACACAGAGTTGTAAAGTTACTAGAAAATATGTAGGAATAAGCAGAAGAATGAGCATCAGCTGAGATCAGCAAAGTCCCAGCTAAATCTAAGTTTGAGAAGTTTAAAAGGTGGTATGGTATTGAAAGAAAGAACGCTAGATTTGAAATCAAAGTGTAAATTCTGGATTTGTCACAGTGATTATGTGAGAGACGGTAAGTCATTTAAACTCCCTGGATTTTGTTTTTCTGAGAGGGTTGAACTAGAAGACCTCTCAGGTTCTGCTCACTCTAATTCTACAATCTAAAATTATCATCTTATAATTATAATCTTAAATCTCAAATTCTATAATCTTAAATCTCCACTGATTTTCATCCTTATGTGCCTGTCTACTTCTATAAATTTCTTCAGAAATACAAAAGTAAGCCCAAGGCAGTTGTAAAATCATTACTACCCAAAGTGCCTAATCCAAATCTGATCTAATCCAAAAAACATTTATTAAATATCTATTAAGTACCAGGCATTGTACTAAGCTCTGGGGATGTAATTAATAAAAGAAAGATAGTCCTGTCCTCAAGAAGTTTACAATCTAATGGGGGAAGGAAGTTGGGAAAGGGAAGAGGAAGGGTGGTTACAAAGGATAATTGGTTCTTTGGAGTTGAAACCAGCTAGGGCAATTGATACTGAGTGGAGTAAAGTCCAGTTTCTGCCCTCTATAAAGGAAGGCTTTGGGAGGAAATAGGGAGCCAGAGCATAAGTGTCTTGTCATGGTCACACAGCCAGTGAGTATTGACGACTGGACATAAACCCAAGTGTTCCTGATTCCAAGTCCTACATTCCACCTACAATTTGTTTGTTTGATATAATTTCCTAACAATGAAACAGACTATTTTGTGAGAGAATGAGCCTTCTGTCAATGATGGGGCTCAAAGAGAAACTGAGCAACCACCAAATGGGGGATACGATGTAGCCAGAGGTTGCAGCCTGGAACTTGTGTATCCCTAGGAAGTAAGAGAATTTGTATACAAACTATGAATTCATCTCTCCATAAATACCAACTAGTGTCATAGTCAGAACTAGGGAGGTGGTATCAGTCAAGACTTGATTTAGCAGCCTGGTGATGGCATTAAGTCCCTATCTTCGGTGCTTGAAAGAGCTTGAAAAGAGTCATCATAAAGGAAACACAATAGCTGTCTTAAAATATCTAAAGGGTTGTCATGTGGAATATGTATTTTATTTTCATCCAGAGTAGAAAGATAGGACCTAGAGATGACTGTGATAGGGAGGTAGATTTTGGCTGCCTGTGACAATAGTTGGCATTTATGGAGAGATGAATTCATGGTTTGTAAAACTCTTGACACACACCATAGCATTCCAGCTACGTGACAGCCTTATAAAGTAGGTACTACAGATATTATCTCCATTTTACAGATGAAGAAACTGGGGCTCAGATCATGTGTCTTGTCATGGTCACACAGCCAGTGAGCGCTGAAGACTGGACACAAACCCAAGGGTTCCTGACTCCAAGTCCTACATTCCACCCACAATTTTTTTAATGCAGTTTCCTAAGAATTAAACAAACTATTTTGTGAGATAATGAGCCTTCTGTCAATGACGGGACTCAAACAGAAGCTGAGCAACCACCAAATGAGAGATACTGTGTAGCAGAAGGTTGTAGCCTGGAACTTATATATCCCTAGGAAGTAAGAGAATTTGTATACAAAGAATATTTGGTAAACAACTATTTTATTTATTATATGCACACACATAGTAAACTCCAGATTTTATTTTATTTCATATTGAAAAGGAAATCCAAGAAATTTTACTGAAAGTCATGGGGTAAAGGGACTGAAAAAAGGTTAGGAATCCCTGTCATAGAGGGAATTCCTTCCACGGGATGAGAAATTGACTTATGTGACTTCTAAAGTACCTTCCAAGATTCTATTATTATTGATTCTATGATTATCCTGTGATTCTAATTATATGCATACATATATCATTATTCTAAGATTCTATAATTATTCTATAACAATCCATATCACTAGTGAATAGCAATAAAAAGAAGTCATTTCAAAGGCATTCATTGGACTCTTTGTGCTTTATTCTTAGAATTATGATCCCCAAAGGGGCACCATGTTTGAATGAAATATCTTTCCACTGGGCAAAAACTCACTGTTATGTTTGGTGAGTGCAATATGCTGGCCCAGAATATGTCAAACTTCATTTGCAAAATATGAGACTGCTGTTTTATCCCAGAATCAATCTGTAGAGTAATACACTTAGTAACTTTTGCTCTTTTTTGCTCTCAAAGATCAGTCTATTTTTTTTCCCCCTTTTGGAAGTTGGTGGTGCAATCAGTGTGGAATCTGGTGCAAATCCGAATGGAAAGAAAATATATTGTTATTTAAAGGCCAAATAACGGCTTAAAATTAGAGTTGTGAAGGCACTGAAAAACACCAGACTTACCAGATGGTTTGTAGATAATTCACTTTGCACTCAGTCCACTCAAACGCTAAAAAAATGCTTTCGACTCTGTCTCTCCTCAAATTGAAAGTTGGTGCCTGCTTTAAACATATGTGCTTCTCTCTTTAAATTTAGCTCTGAGTCATGTTGTATTACATTATGAATTTAGCAGGCAGCCACTTGGAAAATGTACATCAATGTGTTTATTTTTGAATTATATAAAAATAAAAATATATGTTTAAATATATTTCTTTAACTGTATTTTTTGCACCATTTCAAAATAATTGCTTTCCAGAACAAATTAGATAAAACAATAATAACAAAGATAACACTACAATTCTGGAATGTTTCCCAATCCCAAGGATCCCAAAGCAATTTTACAAATTCAGCAAACTACTGGCCCCAACACCGGAGAATCCCGCTGAAATGCTGCCACCTCTATGGGGGGAATGTGGCAGCTGTCTCAACAGCTGCCAGGCAATATTACTTGACAGACAAAGTGAAGTATACAGTTTCCTTTTTAGAATGAAGTATATACTTTTCCTTTTCAATATCAGTGGCTAGGGCAGAGGGAAGGTTGTATGCTAAGAGGTCAAATACAAAAGCAGCAGCTTAGACAGAGAGGCAAGCAGCTAGAGGAAGAAAGGCATCTCTTTCACACCAAAATCAGACTTCCTTCAGTACAACTTTGCAAATTTGGCATTTAGGATTTGGGGTATATTCCAAAGAGATTACATAAATAAATGCAAAGTCAGACCTCAATATGAGCACTGTCATTAGGGTGAGGAGGAAGCCTCCTCAGGTAGTCCAATTAGAAGGTAGGACTGAAATAGGGACTTTTTATTTATTATTTTGCTGAGGCAATCAAGGTTAAGTGACTTGCTTAGTATCACTCAGATAGGAAGCATTAAGTGTCTAAGGCTAGTTTTGAACTCAAGTCCTCCTAACTTCAGGACCAGTGCTTTATCCACTATATCATCTAGGTGCCCCTAAATAGTAGGGACTTAAAAAAATTGACCTTATTTATTAATTTATTATTTTTATTTAATTTTTATTAATATTTTTATTAATGAATAAATTATTATTTATTAACCTTCTAAGGACCTAAGGGACCTTAGAAATTAACTCATTTCCTGGTATTCAATCTTCTCATTTCACAGATGAGGAAACAGTAGAGTCTTGGAAGAACTTTTTTTCCTCTTTTTTTCCCTATCTCCCACCCCCCAGGGAAAGATAACAAATCCAAAGTCCACCGAGGGAAAAGGTGAATCCAGAAAGGTGACTGTAAGTCCAACAAGAGGGGTAGCTTTGGAAAAATGAAGCTGAAGAATGGAGGGACCCAAAAGGAAACTGTCTTCACTCCATGACGGAACTCTTTTCTCTGATATGAAGTCATTCTACAAAGTCAACAATTCAAAATCAGTCAAATGTGCTATTTTCTTAGGAAGCCATTATAGGGTCTGAGGGGGTCTTGAGGAGACAGGTGGCTGATTCAGACATCTATAGTTATTACAGGAGACACTTGAGACAGCCCAATGTCCCTCTGGCAAGTCCTCCTTCCCCCCTGATTTCAAGCTCATTAAATCGCAGGAGGAAGAATATCAAAGAAAGCAAAAACTGGAAATCTGCTCCAGCTCCAGAGAGGCCACAAGATGCCCCGGTCCTCAGAGGCTAATGGCACTAACTCACAGTGGCTGCTCTAGCAGGGGCAGGGGGTCACTTCCCTGCAAGCTGTGTCTCGCTGTCACTGCCCAGTTATTTGGTAAGTGGGACTGGCTGGCCAAGGGGAAAGGATCAACTCAAGAGAGAGGAAGAAACGGGGAGGGGAGTGAGAAGCCTGTGTAAGAGAACTTCCTTGGATGGAAATGGATACCATAGGGAGAAGAAGAGGCTCTTTGGCATATGGACCAGAGTGTGTATTCAGCCCATCACGGATGGCTCCAAGTTTTCCCTGACACAGGACTGCTTGTTCTATGTGCTGGAAATGTGAGTACATTTAAACCTGCTGCCAGAGCCAGCACTGCCTTGGTTGTTAGGCAGGTTACTCTCTAACTCCCAGGGTTCTCTGCTTCTGGCTTCCTGTCTCAGAATTGACGGAGGCTCTCCAAGGAAGGGAAGTGACATGACAGGTTGCAAAAGTAAGCGCTGTTCCCCAGCCACTGGCAGATACTGCAGCACCCTGCAGGGCTGCAACCCGGCCCACAGGGCCTTTATTCTGGTAGGGTTCACCACTCCTGCTTACACTGCAAAAAAAGGCTTTGGACAGGCAACAGGAAGAAGAAAACTCTAGCTAAATGGGAAGTGGGAGTATATATCACCAAGGGAGGTTCTAAAGGTGTTCAGTTCAACAAGCTGAAGAAAGAGTGCTGGATTAGGAGTCTAAGGACCTGGATTCAAATCTGAACTTTGTCCTTCAAAATCATCTCATTTCTCTGGGCCTCAGTTTCCACATCTGTAAAATGAAGGGGGCAAATTAGATGATCTCCAAGGTCCCATGTAGCTCTAAATCAATAATCTTTTGTTGCTGTTGTTAAATTGTTTTGGTTATGTCCGACTCTTCCCCGCCCCCTTTGGGGTTTTCTTGACAAAGATCTGGAGTAGTTTGCCATTTCCTCCTCTAGTTTATTTTTTAACAGATAAGGAAACTAAAGCAAATTGGGTTAATCGACTTTCCCAGGACCCCACAGCTAGTAAGTATCTGAGGCAGGATTTGAACTCAGGAAGAAGAGTGCTCCTGACTCCAGACCTGGTACTCAATCCATTGTATTCTCTAGCTGCTATAATATACACATACATATCTACATACACACACACACATACATACATATGTATACACATATAATACTTTTTATTATCTATATTTTTATATGAAATCTATATAATATATATAGATTAAATAATTATATCTGACATAATTTATATGATTCATTATGTATACTACATAATGCATTCTTCTTCCAATCACATAATCTGTTAAATGACAATGTGCACTGCAAGGGTGCATCCATGAAGTTTGATTGCATTATTTAGTATACATGCATAAAATCAATATAATACATTACATAATTATATGTCTTAGTGTGTATATGTGTGTGTGTATAAAATATCTTTCATTGAGAGCCTCACAGAGCTCCCTCTTACCAAATTATAGGGATCCTAAAAACAAAAACAACAACAACAACAAAAACCCACCAAAAAAAACCTTAGAGTCCCAGAATAAAAAGTCGATTTATTTTAGGAGTTTGACAGAGTCTTTCTGAAAAGCTGAGGACTTAAGAATGAAATTTCACTTATGTGTTATGGTTTGTTTTTAGCTTTTAATTGGGTACATTATAGGTAGAGATAAGGACTTATAAAATGGACTTCTTGATGTCTTAGTGACAAATACTTAGGTATCACTAAAGCCTTTTGTCTACTTTCCTACAGTGATCTCTTCAAATGCTTGATTTTCCAAAATCAAAATTATGAACATTTATTTGTTCATCATTACTCTGAGTCATAAACTGGGAATGGATTGCTTGAGTTTCAAACATCAGATCTTGCTAGATACAGAGATTTGCTCTAAATAAGAATGTTTGGATAAGAATGGTGGGCTAGTTAGAAATCTGGGGCTTCAAAATAAGGATTAAGTCCCTCTACCTTTCTTTTTCTTAGTTACTAAGTATAATATGTAGGCATCCTGTGCCTATTGTATTATCAGGTCCTTGAGGACAAAGACTATGTAGTTTGTGGACTTTGCATTTCTTACTATGTACAAAGCAGGGAATTTGCATGGCAAAAACTGGGAATAGAGAGGAGAAAATGGAGAGAAGAAAGATTCCTAAGGTAGAATAAGTGGAACTTGGTAACTGATTAGATAGGAGAGGTGAAGGAGAGAATCAAAGATTACCCTGAGGCCCAGTGATTTGAGGATGGTGCCATCCAAAGTAGGCAGGTCAAGAGAAGGAAAGTGCTTTGGGTGTTTGATCTAAATTTCAAATACTAAAAGAATTTGCTCTAGGCCCAACCACAGACTCCAAAATAGTTCAAGAAAAAATCATTTTCCTTTTTCTTTTATGCTTTTCCTCTACTAGTTTTGTTTCACATAAGACCCAAAAGGAAGAGAATTGGAAAATCTTGAAAGTATTTCTATTTCTGAGAAGTCTAGTGAATATTTCCTCCCTAGAATGCTAACCTGTGATCATGAGACAATCTCTGAAGGATGTTTAAATATAAATTTTGTTGTTATTGTTCACTTGTGTCTGATTCTTCATGGCCCTATTTGGGATTTTCTTGGCAAATATAATGGTGTGATTTGTCATTTTCTTTTCTAGCTCATTTTACACATGAAAAAATTAAGTTGTGACTTGCCCAGGGTCACACAGCTATTAGGTAAATGAAACCAGATTTGAACTCAGGTTTTCCTGACTTTAGAACTGGCACTCTATCCACTGAGTCAAGTACTTCATGTAAAACATAAGCATAAATATATGACAAACCTATCCTTTAAAAATCCCAGCTCAAATGTCACCTCTTCCAAGAAGTCTTTCCTGGTCTTCTTACCCAACAACTGTTCCCATCAGACTTCACAGAGAACTGTTATTTCCCTAATATACTTATCAAGTAATATTGCATATTTAACTATCCATGTTCTTTTATCTCCCAACTGAATTTTAACTTCCTAGAAACTAGAAACTATATTTTATCTAAGTAATGTATCTTTCCTAGCATCTACCACAATGCTCCATATTGATGACTTGACAAGCACTCTTATCTTATGTGTCTTTTAGGCACATAAGTACTCTTTTAGGTGCTAGATACAAAGATAAAAATAAAAAATTAAATAGCCTTTGACTTTCAAAAGCTTATATTTTATAGGGGAAGATGACATGCATGCATATCTGTATAACTTCCCTTATTTGGGTACCTCCCCTAATTCATATTTGCAGGCTGGGTCTCTATGCGATCAACAACCCTGGGTTCAAGTTAATATGTGAATCCACATTCTATCATAAACCCACAAGCACAAAGCTAAGTTTTAATAATCACTGGACAGACATAATTAGCTTAAAACGAAGACATTTACTGAGATGGCAATTTAAACAATAGAAATCATTCTTTTGCATAAAATTCAGGCACACTCTCATCGACATATGTAGCATCAATGAGAAGATCAGGCTCAAACATAGAGTAACATGGTAAAGAGACACATAAGTAAGGAACACATGTGGCCAACTCAAGTGGGTCCTTGTGGCATTCTTCTCTTGGTATTCTGATGTTCCTGGGTAGGGGATATAGGTGATCCCTCTGGACTTACTTCTTTCCATATATTGATTATCAATTGCCAAGTCCTGCCTGTATTTTCCTTTTTAGAGAACTACTAAAGACATTTCAGGACCTTTGCTAATACCCTTTAATTGCATAAAGCCTAACTAAGAAACTTCTTTACATCCCATAAAGGGGTAAAAAGTCTAGTTCCATCAAGCATTACTGGATATCTTTACAATTGATTTAAAATCTTAATACCTCATTGGCTCTGTTACCTATCCCTGTTGTGATTTCTGTGATTTTATCAATGAGGGCCAAGTAGAAGCAGGATCTCCTCCTCAACTTACTCCCCCTACTACTATAGAAGTATATAAAAAATAAGTATAAGCTAATTAAGATAATTTTTAATTCGATTTTATTTTCAGTACCAGATCCTCTCCCTATCTCACCAACCTCTTAAATAGGCAAGAAATGCAAAACCTATTATAATTGTAAAGTTATACTATACAATACAAATATTTATGGGCAACTAGGTGGAACAGTGAATAGAGTGACAGGTCTGGAGCCAGAAAGAATTCAAATCTGACCTCAGACACTTATTAGGTGGGTGACCTTGTTTGCCTCAGTTTCCTCATTTGTAAAATGAGCTAGAAAAGAAAATGGCAAACCACTCCAGTATTTCTGCCAAGAAAACCCCAAATGGGTCACAGAGTTGGACATAATTGAAAAATAACTGAACAATAACACAGTACAAATTTCTACATTTGTCATGTCCCCTACCCCCAAATCCCCAAAAAATAAAGAAGAAAAAAGCTTTAATCTGCACTCTGAATTCATCTATCTGGCTCTCTATCTGAGTTCTCCATCTGGTAGAGGATAGTATTTTTCATCATGAAATCCATTGGAATTGTGGTGTGTCATTGGATTGATCAGAGTTACTAAGTACTTTACAACAGAATTCACTGTATAGATTAGTACAAGATAATTTCAAGAAAAAGATATCAGCAGCTAGAGGTATCAGGAAAGGCCTTATATAAGAAGTGGCATCTGCATCAAGTTTGAAGGAAGCTAGGAATTCTAAGAAAAATTGTTGAAGAAGTATGCTTTTCATGAAGCATGAGAGACTGGACCTGCATGGAGACAAATGGGAGTTCTCTACAAAGAGATGATTGTTGAACCAATGGGAACTGATGAGGTCACTGAGAACATGGAGAGAAGAATGAATAGAACCTTGGGTTATTTCAAATTTAGAGACTGGGCTGTGGTTGATAAACAAGCAAAAGATATTTGGGAAGGAGTCCTAAAATCATGTACTCTTAGTAATTTGTTGTTGACATAGTTTCTCTCTTTGAATGATTTCAAAATCATTCTTTGTAGTTAACTGCTAGAAATTAAAGCTACAAGGGATATTACCCTATAGCTCAGAAGCATCCAACTTTTTGCCTCATTTTTCAAGCCAAATTGAATTGTCTGAGGCTTGCCTTCCCCTCTCCTTCCCCCCCTTTTCTTTTGCTGAGGCAATTGGGGTTAAGTGACTTGCCCAGGGTCACCCAGCTAGGAAGTATTAAGTGTCTGAGACCAGATTTGAACTCAGGTCCTCCTGACTTCAGGACTGGTGCTCTATCCACTGTACCACCTACCTGCCTCTTTCCCCTTTTTTCAATACTTGAATAATTTAGTTGACAGTAGGGAACAATCAAGTGCTTTTCTGTATCATTTAACATTGTGGGTCATATGGGGTTCATTTTGATTTCATTTCTTTCCCAATACTTCTGTTGAACATGATTATTGGTTGAAAATCTTCTCATAACACAACTTGAGAACAGCAAACTTGTATGTATCTCAGAAATTCATTTTCATTGACTTCATCAGTTGATATATATTGGGTGCCTATGTATCTAACAGTGTGCTGGGCTTATGGGAATATAATAGAACCAATCAGTGAGTTAACAGTTATTAGACATTTCTTATGTGCTAAGCCTTGAGAAGTCAGCTATGGTGATATTTGTGGGATTTATGGGATATTAAGCAAAACAGAATAACACAGAGAATGATATAGAAATAAATTTACATGATTACATGTGTATAATCTATATTATATTGATTACTGTCTTGGAGATGGGAGTAGGAGTGAGGGAAGGAGAAAAAATGTAACTCAAAATCTTATAAAAAAATTAATGTTGAAAATTACCTCTACATGTAATTGGAGAAAGTAAAATGCTATTTACAAAAAAAAAAATAGAATTTAGACTTGGGAGAGGGTGGGGAAGAGGACCTCAGTGTAGGCTGGAGAAGTTAGGGAAGGCTTAGCTACCTCCAAAGAACTTGACTGGATTTTGAAAGAATTAACTAAATTCTACCAATATTTATTAAGTCACTACTACATGCTAGGTGATGTGCTATGTGGTGGGGATCCAAAAATGAAATAGTCCCTATTCTCAAAGAACTTATGATCTAATAGATGGTTAACTTGAACAAGATAGATGGAAAGAAGGCAAAACATTCCAGGCAGGAAGAACCAGTCATTCATTCATTCTTTTAAACAAAACACTTACTAAATACATACTATGATATAAAACAAGGCATAGGATTAGAGAGGCAGCTTCAAGCCAGAAAGTCATTCATTGTGGCTCAGTCACATCTGACTTTTTGTGACGCCATTTGAGATTTTCTTGACAAAGATACCAAAATAGTTTTCCATTTCCTTTTCCAACTCATTTTACAGAGGAGGAAACTGAGGCAAGCAAGGTTAAGTGGATTAGTCAGGGCTACACAGCTAGTAAGTGACTATGGGTTGATATGAACTCAGATCTTCCTGATTTCAGGCCCAGAACTCTATCCACTGCAGGATTTAGCTGTAGTTCTGGGTTCAAGTTCTGCTTCTGACATGGATTAACTGAATGATTAGAGCAAAGTTTAATCTATGGCACAGTTCCCCTGATCAATGTGGCTTGGTAATTTTTAGTCTTGGAGAGCTGGCCGGAGCAGTGAGACATTAAGATTCAGTCCTTATTGAACCTTGTCTCTAAGTACAAGACACTTGTACATGGATTCCAGGGGACATGTAGTAAGTAAAGAAGACATAGTCTCTGCCCTCAAGGAATTTACAATCTAGTAGAAGATATAAACACTGATAAAAATAAAACAATTACATAAAAATAGTAAAGAATGATATGAGATCGAATGAGAGGGAAAATTAATAGAAGCTCAGGAAAAAAAGAGCCCAAGATGCAATGCAGGAGGAAGATAGTAAGCAGAGTGCCAGAGAATGTATGCTGGAAAATATAAAGGCCTAAAAGGTTGGCTTGGTTGGCTGGAGGCAGATTGTGTAGGTCCTTTGAAAGTCAGAGTTTGGTCTTTCTCTAATAGAAACATAAAGGAAGGGGGGAACATAGAAGAACAAGAGATGAATAAGAGGAATCCCTGATCAAATTGGGGAGGTCCCCAGTCACCTTGACAAGATTACAGGGCTCTGGGCCACAGTTAGTCCCTGATCAAATTGTACAATTCCCTAATCAAGATGATGAGATTACAACATGAACTATTGGATTTAGGCAACTGTGATTGGCCAATTGAGGATTTGCCACCATCCTCCTAGACTATAAAAAGAAGCTAGTAGGGTTTTCTCATTTTCCCCCTTCATTTGTTTTTCCAAAGAGCAGCATGAAGAGTAGATGGGGAGAGGAGAATGTAGCTCAGAGAGTCTTAGAGAAAAAAAAAGGAATTGTTCAGTCACTTAACTCATTCCATCTTAAAATCAGTAAAAAAGCAAACCAAACCAAACCAAAAAAATAAAAAATAAAAATAAAATAATATATATATATATTTTTAAAATCCAGAGGTTTAAAAAAAGTAATATGGTTTTTAAAATTGTTTTTGAACAATTGTTGAGCTTATGTTTTTGACTCAACATATTCCAAAAATGTGAAATTCACATTTTCATTTCATAGAATCATGAATTTAAAATTAAACTTAATTGGGGGCAGCTAGGTGGCACAGTGGTTAGAGCACCAGCCCTGAAGTCAGGAGGACCTGAGTTCAAATCTGGTCTCAGACACTTCCTAGCTGTGTGACCCTGGGCAAATCACTTAACCCCAATTGCCTCAGCAAAAAAAAAAAAAAAAAAAAGAATTTAACTTAATCCAAGGTCCTCTTTTTACTAATGAGGAACTGAAAGCCCCCAAGAGTTTCAAGATCACATTTCACTGGTGATGGCAATCAGGATTTTAACCCTGTAACTTCTAACTTCAAATTCAGTGCTTTTCCCACTGTATCATATGCCCTGTTTTCATTAATTCATAATTCATCAAACATTTCTTAATTGCCTACTGTATGCAAAATTTAGTGATAGCACTAGAAGAAATACTGTTTGGAATTTATGCCCATTTAATGATTCCCTACTCCTCCTGGCTTTCAAGATCCCCAATTCTCATCAGATAGCTCTACCTTTTCTATTTAAATTTCTTTTCTGCTGCTTCCCATTCCTCCATTCCAATCAGGACACAATTTCTATCCCATTTCTATCCCTTCTTTTCAATCTTCCCCATTTCCCTCATTTATCTCTTTTCATGCTGTTTGTCCTTCCAGATAGAGTTTCCATTTTTGGAATCCATCAATCCATCAATCATCATTTAGTAAATATCTACTATATGCTAGAGGGCAGCTAGATGATACAATAGTTAGACAAGAGCCTTAACTCAAGAAGACCTGACACTTAACTAGCTATGTGACTCTGGCAAGTCCCTTAACCTTATTTGTCTCAGTTTCCTCATTTGTAAAATGAACTGGAGAAGGAAATGGCAAATCATTTCAGTATCCCTGCCAAGAAAGCTCTCAAATGGGATCATGAAGAGTTGGACATAACTGAAACATGTGAACAACAACAACAACTATGTGTCAGACACTGTGCTAAACTCTGGAAAGTTTGGATATTTTAGCTACTTTATTTGCATAATTTCAAATGATATTTCAGAATGATTATACCAGTTTACAGCTCCATCAATAATATATTAACATATTTATCTTTCTACACCCCTTCAACTTTGACTATTGCTATCTTCTTTCATCTTTGCCAATTCATTGGTTGTTTTCATTTATTTTTCTTTTTATTAGTAATTGAAGCATTCTTTCATATGATTATTAATAGTTTATAATTCTTACTTTGAGAATTGTTAGTTGATATATTTAGATTATCTATTAGAGAATGACTTTTGGTCTTATATATTTCTATTAATTTTCTAAGTATCTTAGATACTAAACTTTTATTTGAGAAATCTGACTCAAAGATTTTTTCTCCCAATCAACCACTTCCCTTCTTATTCTAGATATCAATTTTATGTATTTAGAAGCCTTTTAATTTCATGTAATCAAATTATCTACCTTATCTTTTATTATTTTCACTATCCCTTTTTTGGTTAAGAATTCATCTATACCTGTCTGTGAAAGATATATGATCTGCTTCTCTTCTAATTTTTTCTGGTATGATCTTTGATATTCTGATTATATATCCATTTTGCATTTTTTTATTGAATATTGTATAAGATGTTGGTCTAAGCCTAATTTATGAGAGACTGATTTCTAGTTTTCCCAACAGATCTTATCAAATAGAGAGTTATTTCCTAAGTAATTTTTATTTTCAAATTTATCAAACACTGGATTATTGGGTTCCATTATTTTTGATTCTCCTTTGTCTAGTCTTTTATTGATTTACTTTTCTATTTTAAAAGCAATATAAAATATTTTTGATGATTGCTACTTTATTAAGACAGTTTGGGATCTGAAAGAACTATTTTTATTTCACTGCTACCTTTTCACATTTCTTGATATTCTAGATCTTTTGTGCCCCAAGATTAATTTTGTTATTTTATACAGTACTGCAAACTATCCCTTTGGTAGTTTAAGGGATAGAGTATTGAAACTACAAATTAACTTTGGCAGCATGTAATTTTATTATGTTAGTACAGACCATCCATAATCACTGAATATTTTCCAATTTAATGTTTTTCTTTATTATTTTAAGGAGAATTTTATAATTGAATCTCTACAAATATCAAGTTTTAACAGACCAATCCTCAAATATTTTATGTATTTTGTAGTTATTTTAAATGGAATTTCACTTTCTATTGGATTTTGTTTTGCTGTATAGAAATGTGGTTGATTTGTACATTTATTTTGTAACCTACAATACTACTAAAGATAGTTATTAATTAGGTAAGGTTTTTCCTAATTCTCTAGGATTTGAAAAACATAATATCATTAGCAAATAGGGATAGTTCCATTTTTTTCTTTGCTTGTGTTTATGCTTTTATTTTTTTTCCCCTTGTCTGATTGCTACCGTCGGAATTTTCTTCTAAACTATGTTGAATAATAACAAGAAGAATGGCCCATCTATGGCCTTATTCCTGAATTTATTGGAAAAACTTCTAGTGTATTCCAATTGCATACAATGCTTGATTTTCATTTTAGATAGATACTTTTAAATGATATTTTTAAAGGTCTCTCTATAGCATTTAGCATTGTTAATTTAGCAGTTTAGCATTGTACTTTTTTGAAGGACTTTTCTGCATCTATTGAGATGTGACTTGGAATGGTTTTGGTTTTGTTTTCAATATGATTAATTATGTTGATTGTCTTCCTAATGTGGAATAATCTTTGCATCTCTGGCATAAACCGAACTTGGTCATAATGAATGATATCTTATAGAATGATTTCATTCCATTCTTTCTTTCCAATGAAAGAATACTTGATTTGGATTTAGAAGAAGTGGTGTCTAAGGTTGCTTCTAGCTCTAATGTTCTATGATTCACTCTTCTTTAATATCTGCATTTTTTTCCCATTCCTTCCAATAACTCTTATTCTAATCATCAAAATAAAAATGATTTCTATGGTAATTTAAATTTTACAAACAGTTTTATTCACATTAACTCATTTGATTACAGAAAGTATCATCTTAGGAAAGGCAGGGTGGTGTAATGGAAAGTGACCTAAACTTAGAGGCAGAGACCCAACTTTGATATTTAAATATTACATGGAAAAAGCCACATAAGCTCAATTAGCCTCTATGATTGTAAAAGTGAAATGAGTGAAAAAGCTTTGTAAGACTTTATAAGACTGTAGAGTGCTCACAAATGTAAGATAATGTTCATTATTCCCATTCTTATGTCTTATCTCTCTAGACATTCAGTAAATTCTTTAAAAGTAAGAACTATGTTTCTCTTTTTGTATAATTAGAACATTGTACCCAGAACAATCTTGAATACATCATTCTTGTTTTTGTATGAAAAGAGTTTGGCATGTGACTTTGGACTAGTTAGTTTGGTTCTTTGGGTCTCAGTTTTTCAATCTGTAATATGAGAAGATTGGAAAAAATAATATCAGCATGCTTCTAGCTCTAAGATTCAGTAGTTCTATGAGTCAACTAAATGGTAAACTCTTTGAAGGCTGGGAAATCTCTGAATTCCTGGTGCCTTACAGGTCATAGGTACCTATAAATATTTGATGATGATAATGATCCATCAATTGATTGTTAAATCCAAATTTCATAATAGGGCATATAGAAAAGGAGATATACATTTATTTACCAGGCATTGTACAAAGTACTTTACAAATATTTTAATCTTATTTGATTCTCAAAATAAAGCTGGGAGGTAAGGGCTATTATTATCTCCATTTTATAGCAAAGAAACTGAAGCAAGTCAAAGTTAAGTAAGGTCACACATCTAGTAAGTGTAAGGCTAGATTTGAACTCAGAACTTCCTAATTCCAGATGCAGCTCTCCATCCACTGAATCACTACTACTGAGCTACTTTTCAATATAATGGAAAGAAAACCGGATTTGAAGTCAGAGAATCTGAATCATAAGATTAGTCAGTTAAAAGATTATAATTGGAAGGATCCTGAAAAGTTATCTAATTCAACCCCTTTATTTCACAAAAGAGGCATCTAAATCACTTTGTGTCGAAGGCTATCCCATATTTTATTACCTGTGTGACCTTGAATGAGTCACTTCCTTTGAGCCTCAGTTTCCTCTTAGATCTCTAAGGTTAGCTCTATGATCTTAGGAGAGGAATAAAGACATCAACCTCTCAAAGTTTCCAGATTTGATTTTTCTCCTGGGCACTGAAATGTTATTTGACCTTGGGTAAGACTTGTGCCTCAGTTTCCTTGATCTGTTACTTGTGGGCATTTAGTGCTGTCTAAGGAAAAAGATGCTTTGGAGATTTATTTGATTGACTGATTGATTCATTAGTACTTGGAAAGCGCCCCGAAGTCCTTGGAGCCAAGCATTGTTATTTAAAGAACACTGATGGAAAAGCAGAGTTGGGCTTTCAAATTGTCCTCGGAGGACTGGCCAAGCAGCCAATGGTCTTTGAGCATTTACAGAGCTAATTCCTTGCTTCAGTATTTAAGGTCTCTGAAAAAGCTACATCCATCTTCAACGAGGAAAAAAAATGTTCTTACATCTTCCTGCTATCTAGAGATTATTTAGTGTTCTGATATTGACACTTGCTTCTGTAGAAAGATTTAAAGATAAAAATGCAGTGTATTCAAGCACTGATCATTTTTCATCGTCACTTAGTGACAGTACAGCCTGAAGTCAATTGCAGCAGATTTATCTTTTCTGATATTGATTGCATGTGTGTGTGGCTAAGCCGTTTGCAGATCCTTGGCTGCATCCATCCGGAGGCACAGCAGGGGGTAGGTACAAAGGCAGGAGGGGCAGGGAAAAGGAGGTGGTAAGAACCGCTGCCCTCTGATTTTCTGCTGCTTTAAGAGCTTCCAAGTCTGAATTGTAAAGTAAGGTCATAGGCCAAGGAGGCCCAAACTAGGAATATGAGCAACCTAAACCTAAAGAGTCTTGTTATTGACTTGAAATTTAAACACTCTCCAAAGCCCCCTGAGGTTTAAGGGGACTGGAAGAGCCCAGAATTTTAAGTGCCCTGAGGTTTACTGAGAATATGCTGAGCCAGGTCTCCAGAATTTATTAAGGGGTCACTTCCTTCTCTAAAGTGCATGGGCTGTTTCCCAATCTTAGAGGCAACTGAGCTGCATTAAATGCCTCATTAACTCTTTTTTTCTACTAAGGCCTAAAGCATCCTTTCCTGTATTCCCCCAGGTTTCCCTTGGTTCCCTTTTTCAACAAAGCCAACACTAGACCCCATGTACCTGCTACCTTATCTGGGGGAGTGAAACACCAGTCTTAACCACCACTGAACCATTTGTTATTATTGTTATGCAAGCTCTGTCTATGGTCAGCATTTGGTTGCAACAAGGACATGGAGATTCTACAACTGATTCTGGGAAACCTTGTCTTTTAATCACCCTGAATTTCACTGTCCTCATCTCGAAAGTAGGAATAGCAATATCTCTCATGCATCTCTCACAGGACTATTCTAAAGATCAGCTTAGATAATAATAACAGGAATAAAGACAGGTACTGAACCTGTGATCCCACTGATATAGAGAACTCTCAGATAAGGAAAATCCTTCTACTGATGCAGGTCTGTGATTCATAATCGTGATGAGTTGTGAGAAGAGATTAAATGACTTGACCAGGTTCATGAAACCAATATATATCAAAGGCACAACCTTGAACCCAGGTATCCTTGCCTCTGAGACCAGAGAAGGGAAAGGAAAAGGAGGAGAGGAGAGAGCGGGAAGAACAGGAGGAAGAGGGAAAAGAGGAAAAGAAGGTGGTGGAGGAGGAGAAGAAAGACTAAAGGGAAGTGTAGGAAAAGAAGGAGAAAAAGAAGAAAAAGAAAGAGGAAGAAAAGAAAGGAAGAGAAAGTGAAGGATGAAGAGGAGAAGAAGAAAAAGGAGGAGAAGAAAGAAGAAATAGGAGGAGAAAGAAATAAAAAAATCTAAATTGCACTTAAATACTTATAAACATTTATATACATTATTAGAATGTGTAAAATGCTTTTAAAAGTATACAAGAAAAAAAGTAATAAAATATAAAATGTTATATGGGGATAAGACATTCTTTGTTATTGATAGTTTGATAGACAGTCCTGTCTTTGCTAAATTACAAAGGAATTTAGGATTCCAGAAATTGGCTAATACAGGGCTGTGTGTCGTGTAGTACACAACATAAATTATCTAATCTTAAAGCTAGGGAAGAGTTCTTAATGGCACCTAGCATACTCTAGGCTTCTCAGATGCCCTTTTGACTTTGGTGGCTATCATAGTAGCTTACTGGGAAATGCTTCTGGAATCAGTACCACCGACTCAGCACCTCCCCAGACTCCATTATGTGTCCTACTAGCAAAGGGTCTTTTTCAGTATCTGAGATTCATGCAGAATCATCACCCCAGCAGAGATGCCCTCCCCACTACCCCTCTCCTTAATGTGACTAAGCCTACAGAGCTAGGAGCTTTTCCTCAGAAGGCTGATTTCTCATTGTCAGAGAGTATTTCCTTGATATTTAGTCTAAATCGACTGCTCCTAAATTTCATCAATCATTCCTCCTCAGAATTGGCTAAATCATTCCTCTCCTCTCCTCTCCATGACTTTATACTTTTCAATGTATGTCTCCTCTTTCCCTCTGACACCCAAGTTGATGTTTCAAATGAGATAATATATGTAGAGCTCATTACAAACCTTCAAAGGCTATATAAATGTCAGGTATTATTATTATTACAAAAGAGTTAGTAGTTAAGGGGTTCACTCCATGTTACTATAGACCAAAGGGATGAAATTAAACTGTAGAATCTGGGAGCTGGAAAGGATCTTAGAGACATTCTAATTCAATCACTTCATTGTACAGAAGAACAAACTGATCTCCATAAAGGTGGACTTTCCCAAGGTCACACAGCAATTTAGTGGTTATGTCCTGAAGGAAATAAAGTTCTGGGAGGAAAAAAGTATTCCTGTTAATGTAGTTTTGGTCCATTTGTGCTAAGTGGTGAATTAGATAGAATCCTAAACCTGGAATCTGAAAGACTTGAATACAAATGTGACCTCAGACATTTATTAGCTTAATCACTGTTAGTCTCAGTTTCCCCATCTGTAAAATGGATATAATAATAACACCTACTTCCCAAGGTTGTTGTGAAAATCACATGAAAGTGATATTTATTAAGTGCTATGTAAATGCTAATTATTATTAAAATAGTTTGTAGTACCTATTAGCTTCAGGTTGTCCCTTTTTCTGTTTGCTCAGTTCTGACTAAAAGGATTAAGGTTGCTGGTAATCAATGAATAGAGCACTGGGCCTGGATGTAGCTCAAGAAAACCTGAGTTCAATTCTGATCTTAAATACTTTCTAGTTGTGGGATCCTAGGTAAAAGTCATTTAACTTCTGTCTGCCAAAACTGTAAAATGAGAATAATAATAGCACCTACCTTGCAAAGTTGTTAAAATCAACATACACACATAGATATGGATGGATTTATAGGTTTTATATTTATTTATTTGTTTAAAGCACTTAGCACAGCATCTGGCACATAATAGGCTCTATATAAATTATTTCCTTCCTATTTTGATATGATTAGGCATTAGAGGTTAGGTAACTATAATATAGAATAAAAAGGCTGAAACCCCCCAAAAATTAACCACAGAGGAAATGACATCATTTTTGGGGGGACAGCCTGGTATAATACAAAGGAATACAAAGGAAGAAGGCAATTCAAAGGAATTTGTTGAAGATGAAGGCTGTAGAGAGAATCGGTGGTGGTGGTCCTTTGTTTTTGAAGATGACCAATGACATCATGGGGTGAGTGGGTTGGATTTAAGTAAGGCAGAGATGCATACACAAAGTCATTAGCCTCCCTCTGGATCACAGTCATTGAAATCCCATTGGGTCAGCCACCTACAGGGCTGTCCTTTTCCCTGGGATAAGTCTTCACATGCTTGGAGTAGATATCATAGAGGGAATATCCAATTCCCACACTAGCTGTATAATCATGGGTTAATCACCAATCTTTTGGTACTTCATTTTCCCCATATAATAAAACAAAGGAGAGATAGATTAAATGACTTCTAAGATCCCTTAATCTTCTGGTTAGAGTGCTGATTAGATCTGCTGTCAGGAAACTTGAATCTCAATAATGTCCAACTTACCAAATGGGGATGATAATAATTGTACTACTTACCTACCTCAAGGAAAATATTTGGCAAACCATAAAACCCTATCAAAATCTGAATTGTTACTTATCTCCATTTTTCAGATGGAGAAATTAAGGCGCAGGAAGGTCACAGGGTCTGCCTATCATCATATAGACCATAATGCTATTTGAGAGGAAGTATAATGTAGTGGAAAGAACACTGGATTTAGAGTCAGAAGACTGTTTTAAATACGAAGCCTGTCTCTTACTAGCAACATGACCTTAGACAGTCATTCAACTTTTCTGGACCTCAGTTTCCTCATCTGTAAAATACAGGGGGGTGGGCTAAACTCAGAGATCTTTCAGCTATAATTCCATAAACCCAAGTATCAGAGCTGGGGTTTGGACCCCGATGTTCTGACTAGCTCAAGCCTCTTCCACTGTAACACAGCACCTTGCTTCTCATGAGACCATTTGTTTTTGAAGATGACCAGTGACATCACAAGGTGATGTCTTGACTTGGGAGTGGGTTGGATTTAAGTAAGGCAGAAGTGCAAGGACAAAGTCATTAGCCTCCCTCTGGCTTACAGTCATTGAAATCCAGTGGAAGGACAAGAAAACTGACAGTGGTCAGAGATGCACTGATGTCAAAGAAAACAAGATTATCATAACAAGCCTGCATCTCTACCACATATACCAAGCAACTGGCTATTTTTTAAAATTGAATTTAATTGAGCAGGTATTTTGTTAAGTACTCTCTTCTTTCCTTTCCCTTTCCTCCTCTCTATCCACAGAGTATCATACCCTTACCAGCAAGTACTCTGCCCAGTGGAATGTAAATTTTGATCTCTAAAACCTTGCAAGATAGCTAAGGTTTTACTGGCTAGATTTCTTTCTTAAGGGCCATGCCTTAAATCCAAATCACTCTGGCTCTCATTGATTGGGCAACAATAGGTCCCAGGCCAAGCCCCATTTGGTCTTTGTGTGGGCCCTGATTGGCTCAGAGTGAATGTAAATAGCAGTTTATTTCTGTTTTAGCCAGAAACCCTGAGAATCTTCCTCTCTCAGATTGATTTTTTTTTTTGACTGGGCAAAAGAGGCCATTCTTTACTTCCTTTCTTAACTAGTCTTAATCAATGATTGGGCATTGCTTCAATCAAAGTGAAACCTGTCAAAGACCTTAGCTTAAAAAGGCCAGTCTCCCACCACATTCAGGGCCATCCTCAGTAGTCTTGACCTATATCTGGCCCCTGGACCCAGAAGGCTCTAGAGGGAGAAGTGAGGCAAGTGACTTTGCCCAGCCCTCCCTCTCTTAAATCCAATTTACTTGTATGTCACAGCATCACCTCCCTGATGTCAGGGTCCTCTTCTAGAACGAAGGACAAACAACAACAATGTATGAGACACCTTGCTAGGAAGATAGCAGAGATAACAAAGAAATGAAATAATGCCCATCATCACAGATCTATTTTCTTATCCTGAATTTAATGAATAGCAAGAAGAGAATATCTCTTATTTTTCCTTTTTAAAGCTTTTTTATTTTCAAAACATATGCATAGATAATTTTCAACATTCACCTTTACAAAAACTTGTGTTCCAAATTTTTCTCCCTCTCTTCCCCCCATTCTGTCCAATTCAATATATGTTAAACATGTGCAATTCTTCTATGCATATTTCCACAATTATCATGCTGCACAAGAAAAATCAGATCAAAAAGGAAAAAAATGGGGAAGAAAACAAAATACAAGCTAACAACAACAAAAATGAAAATATTATGCTGTGATCCACACTCAGTCCCCACAGTCCTCTGAGTGCAGATGGCTCTCTTCATCACAAGACCATTGGAAATGGCCTGAATCACCTCACTGTTGAAAGAGCCACAACCATCAAAATGGATCATTATATAATTTTGTTGTTGCCATGTACAGTGTTCTCCTGGTTTTACTCACTTCACTTAGCAACAGTGCATGCAAGTCAAGACAATTTCTATATACAAAATTGAAGTGAAAAAGAGAACCCCTTGAATTTTTATTATGTACAACCTTTTTTTTGTGGAAAAAATAGCATATAATGGATTCAGTATATTACTTTCTTTTTTTTAATTAAAGCTTTTTATTTGCATAACACATGTATGGGTAGTTCCTCAACATTGATCCTTACAAAGCTTTCTGTTACAAATTCCCCCCCCCCCCAATTTGCAAAACTTATGTGTGGATAATTCTTCAACATTAACCCTTACAATAGCTTTCTGTTATAAATTTTTCCCCCCAACTTCCCACCCCTCCCCTAGAGGGCAGGATATCTACTACATGTTAATTATATTAAAATATTTGACAAGTTAAATATATGTATACTTATTTCCATACTTATCTTGCTGTGCAAGAACAATCGTATCTACACGAACAAAAAAGATCTGAGAAAAGAAACCCAATGCAAACAATCATCAATATAGAGCATGAAAATGTTATGTTGTGGTCCACATTTCATATTCCTCTCTCTGGGTGTATATGGCTTTCTTCACCGAACAATTGGAACTGGTTTGAAACATCTCATTGTTGCAGAGAGCCATGTCCATCAGAATTGATCATCATATAGTCTTGTTCTTGCTGTGTATAATGATCTCCTGGTTCTGCTCATTTCCCTCAGCATCAGTTCATGCAAGTCTCTCCAGGCCTCTCTGAAATCATCCTGCTGGTCATTTCTTACAGAACAATAATATTCCATAACATTCATATACTATAATTTATTCAGCCATTCTCCAATTGATGGGCATCCATTCAGTTTCCAGTTTCTTGCCACTACAAAAAGGGCTACCACAAACATTCTTGCATATGTGGGTCCCTTTCCTTCCTTTATGATCTCTTTGGGATATAAGTCCAATAGAAACACTGCTGGATCAAAGGGTATGCACACTTTGATAGCTTTCTGAGCACAGTATATTACTTTCAGAGTAATTCTGAGTCTTTCCAAATTGTTTTTCTTTATTATTTTGTTACTGTATAGATTGTTCTCTTGGTTCTGCTCACTTTACTCTGGATCAGTTTATGTTTGCCCAGGTTTCTCAGACTTTCTTAAGAGTACAACAATGTTCCATCACATTTATACACCACAATTTGTTCAGTTATTTCCCAAATGATGACTTCCCCTTTGTTTCTAGTTCTTTTCCATAAGAAAAGAGTTGCTACAAACATTCTTATACCAATGAGTCTTTCCCCTTTGCCTAGATTTCTTTGGGGAAATAGGGTTAATGGTGGTATCACTGAGCCAAAGGGTATGTACAGTTCAGTAACTTTTGGAGAATAATTCCAAGTTGTTTTCCAGAAGGACTGTACAAATTCAAAGCTTTGCCACCAATGCATTAGTGTGCTTGTTTTCTCAGACCTCCTCCAACATTTGTCATTTTCCTTTTTTGTCATCTTTGCCAATCTGATAGGTGTGAAATGAATCCTCAGAATTGCTTTAATTTGCTTTTCTCTAATTATTAGTGATTCAGAACATTTTTGTCATAAGACTATGAAAAGCTTGGATTTCTTCCCTTGAGAACTGCCTGCTCATATCCTTTGGCCATTTATCAATTGGGGAATGGTTCTTACTCTCATAAATTTGAATCACTTCCTTATATATTTTGGAAATGAATCCTTTATCAGAGAAATTTCTGCAAAAAAAAATTTCCCCCAGATAACTGCTTCCCTCCTAATCTTGAATTTGTGCAGAAACTTTTAAATTTTATGCATTTCCCTTCATCATACTGTCGTACATTTTTTTTTCCTCTCTTTGCTCCTCAGCCTTTCTTTATATAGAAAAAGAGGGGCATGAAACAGGAACGTGCTTAGCACATTAAAGCTCTATGCTTGATTCAAACAACCTCCTCTCCTATATCCCTCTTCTTTTTTACCCAGATGCCAATTACAGATTCTTACTTACCCTAGTCTTTTCTTCCTTCCTTCCTTCTTTTTTCCTTTCTTTTCCTTCCTTCCTTCTTTCTTTTTTTCCTTCCTTCCTTCTCTTTCTTCCTTTTTTCTGCCTCTCTTCCCTTCCTTCCTTCCTTCTTTCTTTTCATTCTTCCTTCTTGCCTTTCATCCTTCCTTCATTCCTTCATTCCCTCATTCCTTCCTTTTAAATCTCTCTTCACTATTCCCACTCTGAACATATGGTTTGTTTTATGTATGATTTATCTTTGCTAGGTCAGTACTCCTTCTTATTCTCCTTTTCCTCTCCCTATTTCCTTTTGTTTTCTTATCAAGATGAATATGTTTCCATACCAAACTCTATGTAGATTTGTGTGTTGTATTCTCCTTTAAACAGTTCAGATGAAAGTGAGGTTCATGTGATGGCTGCTCTCCCATTTCTTCCTCATTTGTGTAGATTTTTACTTTTGCCCCTTGGTTATGACAAATAACAAGTTTTCCCTCCTGTTCTTTCCCTTTTCTTTCCTAGGGTATCTTTTCATTCTTTCCCTTTCCTTTTTACTTTTAAGAATCTTAAAACAACAAAAGCACCCAGGGCCTACCATCTTACTTGACTTCTTTCTATTCCTAATGACATTTCTTAAAATATGCTCCTCTCATTCCCCCTCCCCCCATGCCCATTAGATTGCAAATACTTCAGTCTTATAAGGTCTTTTCTGATTATTCACTTTTTTAATATTTATTTTTACTTACATTTTTGTATTTCAAATTTTTTATTCAACTTTGGTCTTTTCATTAAGAACACTTGAGAGTCCTCTGCTTCATTAAAGATCCAATTTTTTTTCCCCTCTAGAATCACACTCAGTTTTTCTGGATAAGTTATTCTTGATTGTAAGCCTCCTGAAATACTATATTCCAGGCTCTACACATCTTAATAGTATAAATAATGGTATAAATCTTGTGTGGTCTTGATGTGGCTACTTGGTATTTGCATTCTTCCTTTATAAATACTTTACATAATTTTTCTTTGACTGTGAAGCACTGGATTTTGTCTATGATGTTTTTGTGAATTTTAATTTAGGAGTATATTTTAGGAAGTAACCAATGAATTCTTTTTATTTTTACTTTGCCCTCTGGTTCTAAAATATATGGGCAGTTAACTTCTAAGATTTCTTAAAATATGATGTACATGCTCTCTTTTTAGGTAGTGGCTTTCAGGTAGTTTAATGACTCAAATTATTTCTCTTTGCTCTATTTTCTTGGTTAATTTTTTATATGAGATGTTTTACATTTTTCCATTGGGTTTTAGTTTTGTTTTTAATTTTTCTTGTGTTAGGGAATCGTTAACTTCTTTTTCAAGAAATTTATTACTTGGGCAAAGTTTTCTATCTTTTATGCTAGTTGTTAATTCTCTTTTCAGGCCTGTCCTCCATATCTCTCATTTCTCATTATTTTCTTTATTTAATTCATAATGCCCTTTTAACGTTCTCTCTCTCTCTCTCTCTCTCTCTCTCTCTCTTTTTCTCTCTTTGTCTCTGTCTCTGTCTCTGTCTCTCTCCCCTCTTCTCTTGCTTCATTTCTTCTAGTAATTCTAATTGGTCTTATGGACAAGTTTTGTTTTTCTTTGAGGCTTTGCTTGCACACACACACACACACACACACACACACACAGAGACACACACAGAGGAGTTGTTTGAAGGAGTGATTTACCTCTCTAGGGTTTGTGTCTTGGTCACTCCTGGCATCACAATAACTCTTTATCTTTTTTGTTTTACTCATTCTTTCAGCAATCTGCTTTGGGCAACTTCATATTAGTGTTACTAATTTAGACAGGAACTCTTGGTACTGAGTCTGAACTCCCAGTTCCTCTGAGAGACCCAGATCTGCTGACTTGGACAAGGGGTTGAGTTCAAGATCTACTCTGGGCATCCAAGTGCTGCTGGCCTAGATCAGAACTCTGATCACTGAGTCTGTGATCCTAGCCCATGCCTGTTCTGTAGTTCCTAAACTGATGACCACTTACTTTTGATAAAATCTGTGATCTTGAATTGAAAATATGACCCACTGTAGTACAGTCATTACTTAGTCTATCATTCTTCTTAGATTGTTATTTTAGTAATTGTGGGGAGATCTGGTTATTCTAATTTCTTCTATTCCACAATATTGGCTTGATTTTCCCTATCCATTAAAAAAAAATTTTGGCAGTGGCAAATCTGCCTTTGGAGTAAGATGATTTGGGTACCAGGCCAATCTCAGACTCTGCCTACCCTTATTTTACTCATCACTAGAAGGCAAAACTAGAATTAGTCAGTAGATGTCAGGTCAATATAAGGAGAAATGCCCCAACATTTAGAGCTGTCCAAAATGACATAGACTGCCTTGAGAAGTCATAAAATCCCTATCCTTGGAAATTTTCAAATGGAGGCTAAGTGAACATAGGATTTGAAGATAAAAATGACTAGTGGGGTAATTTTGTCTAACACCCTCACTTCATGCATTAGGAAATGCCAAAAGCCCAGACGGATAGTGACTTGTACAATATCATACAGATAGTAATTATAAACCAGGAATTGGACCTAAGTCCTGTGAGTCCAAATCTAAAGTTCTTTCAACTAGACCATTATCAATATTGCCAAGAATGTTATAGGGTGTGGATAGATAGATGGATATAGATATATGGTGGACTAAATCACCTTTGAGGTCCCTTCTAACTTGTAGATTCTAAAATAAATATTTCTTTCTACAGAAAGTCTGGCATTATGCCAGAGTAAAGGCACAGGGGGAGGAGGCTTATTTTGGTAGTACCCCTTCTAATTTGGGAGAGGTTATCATGAAAGAAAACAGTCTCATTTTCTATTCTAGTATCCGGCAGAGATAAATTGTTAGTCTGAATGAACTAATAGTCTGACCCAATGTGACATTTCTTTGGATGGGGTTCTAGGGATAGGAAGAGGGGAACTCCTGACATTGATATGCCTTTTTAAATGCCCTCAACTATATCTTGGTCTTTCCAATCCCCCTTTTTTGCCATCTCAGTTCACCCTCTGTTTCAGCTTCTTTTGACATTATTTCTCCATCTTTCTTTTCTCTGGGGGAATATCCTATTTTAGACTTTCCTCCCAATTGAATTTGTCTTTTTCCCTCCAAGCAAAATTCTTATTTTGTTATTTTCCACCTATTTCTCTAACCTCTTTTGAGGCATCTGTATTACTTTGCTGCCCGATCTGGTTATAGCGACACCTCCCAATTAAGTATCTTATGCAAATTTCATTATCGTGCTGTTTACCTCCTCTTCCAGATCATTATTAAAGATGTTAAATAAGGGCAGAACAAACATCATTTCCAGACACCTCCAGCAAAACCACCCCATTGCTATTTATCTTCAGTCTTTGCCAGTACTTTCCACCCATATGCATTGCAAGGTTCTTTTCCACCCCAATCTGAATTCATTTCACAAGGAAAATTTCATGAGACATTGCATCCAATGTTTTTAATAAAATCCAGCTTTCTAATTATTTTTGGCATTCCTTCCATGTCATGTCATTCTTGGCAAAAGAGCCAATAAACTTATGTAACTGATGGGCTTTCTATATAAACCAGCATTGCTGAAGATGCTGTAATTCTCAGGATAGAAACTTTTCTCATCATTTCGGTCAGTCAACAATGCTGACTCAACATGTTCAACTTTAGTTGATAGGCAGTGGTCTGCAGTATTAAAAGTCTGTATTTAGAGCCTGAAGATTGCATCTGTCCCTCTTCCACTTCAGTTGTGTGACCCTAGACAAGTCACTGTGTTTCTCTGCACCTAAGTTTCTTTATCTAGAAAATAGTTTATTTGCCTTGCAGGATTATTGTGAGGAAAGCACTTTATAAACTGCTAAATTTTACAAAAAGATAATCTTTTGTTATTAACACTTCTGAGTGTACAATATTGTACTAGGTATTATAGGGAGGAAATGCCTAGAGAGAATTTATAAGTACACATACAAAAGCAACTTAGTAAGACTCAGAGAGGAACTTACAGATTCCAACTAAGTGCAGATGTTACCCATGTAATGAAAAACTGAAATGTAAAAGTGTAAGCTATGTAAACAGATCAGTCACTGGGTAAGATCATTACCAGAGACACAAAAGAAACAACCACTGAGTTAGAAAAGGCCTTAGAGATCAATTAGATTAGTGACAACCTGAACAGGAATGCCCTCTGAGTAACCTGACAGTTGTCACCCTGGCTCCATCTGAAGCCTTCCAGTGCTGTGGAGCCCAGTGCTTTGGGAGATAGCCCATTTTACTTTTGAGTAGCTCCAATTGGCTAGAAAGATTTTTCTTTATATCAAGCCCACATTTTTCTCTCTGCTGCATCTATCCATTCTAGTTTGGCTCTCTGGGAGCAAGCAGAACAAGTGTATATAATTCTTCTTCCATATGACAACTCTTGAAATTCTTAAAGACAGCTATCATGTCCCAGCTAAAGATGCTCTTATCTAGACTAACCATCTGTGGTTTCTTCAGCCAGTTCTCTTGTATATGACATGGTCTCCAGTACTCTCATCATCCTGCAACTCTCTTTAGACATTCTCAAGCTTATTAGTGGACTGTCTTAAGAACTAGCGTGATATAGCAGAGAGTGTACTGTACTTGGAATCAGGAGACTGGGATTTAAGTGACACCATTTTTGATATCTACTGTGTGACTTTGGAAAAATACATTTAAGCTCATAAATCCTTTGTTTTCATATCTGTAAAATAAGGATATTTACACTTTGCCTTGATTATCTCATAGAGGTTTTGCAAGGAGAACACTTTGCAAATCTTAAAACACCCATGAAGATATATTAATTATTCTTTATTACCAAATATTTTTCCAATTACATGTAAAAATGATTTTTAACATTTATTTAAATTTTTTTTTTGAATTCCAGATTCTTTCCCTCTCTCCCTCTCTTTTCCCCTCATGGAGAAGGTAGCAATTTTAAAAAGATGATACACATTAGTCACACAAAACATATTTCCATATTAGTCATATTATGAAGGAAAACACAGGTCTCATCTCTGCAAAAAACACCCTCCAAAATCAAAGAAAGTAAAAAAAAAAAGCATTCTTCAATCTCCATTCAGCCTCCATCAATTCTTTCTTTGGAAAAATAGATAGCATTTTTCTAGTAAATTTATTTATTTTAATACAAAGTATTTTATGAATTATGTTGGGAGAGAAAAATCAGAGTACAAGGGAAAAGTCATGAGAAAGATTAAAAAAAAACAGAAAAGAGAAATGAACATAGCATGTGTTGATTTACATTCAGTCTCATTTTTTTTTTCTGGATGCAGATGACATTTTCTATCCAAATTCTATTGGGATTACTTTGGAGTAGATAGCATTTTTCATCACAAGTCCTTTGGAATTGTCTTAGATTGTTGTATTGATGTGAATAGCTAAGTCATGTATAGTAGAACATATTCCAAGCCCTTTGATCCTTTAATGTAGAAGCTGCTAAATCTTGTGTTAACCTCATTGTGGCTCCACAATATTTGAATCATTTCTTTCTGGCTGCCTGCAATATTTTTCTCCTTGATCTGGAAGCTCTGGAATTTGGGAGTTTTCATTTTGGAATCTCTTTCAGGAAGTGATGGTGAATTCTTTCAACTTTTATTCCACCCTGTGGTTCTATGATATCAGGGCAGTTTTTCTTGATAATTTCTTTAAAGATGATATCTAGGCTCTTTTTTTTGATTATGGCTTTCAAGTAGAACAATAATTCTTAAATTATCTCACCTTGATCTATTTTAGGTCAATTATTTTTCATATATTCTATTTTTTTATTCTTTTTATTTTGTCTGATTGTTTCTTGATGTCTTAGGGAATAATTAGCTTCCACTTGTCTAATTCTAATTTTTAAGGAATTATTTTCTTCACCATTTGTGTCTCCTTTCCCATTTGGCCAATCCTGCTTTTTTTTTTTTTTTTCCTGAGGCAATTGATTGAGGTTAAGTGACTTGCCCACGGTCACACAGCTAAGACGTGTCTGGGACCAGATTTGAACTCAGGCCCTCCTGACTTCAGGGCTGGTGCTCTATTCACTGAGCCACCTAGCTGCCCCAATCCTGCTTTTTTTTAAGGAATTCTTCTCTTCAGTGGATTTTTTGTCTCTTTTTTGCCATTGAACCCATTCTGTTTTTAAAAGTGTTATTTTCAGGGGGCAGCTAGGTGGCGCAGTGGTTAGAGCACCAGCCCTGAAGTCAGGAGGACCTGAGTTCAAATCTGGTCTCAGACACTTCCTAGCTGTGTGACCCTGGGCAAGTCACTTAACCCCAATTGCCTCAGCAAAAAAGCAAAAAAAAAAAAAGGTGTTATTTTCTTTAATATTTTTGTGCCTCTTTCACCAAGTTGTTGACTTTGTTTTCATGATTTCTTGCATCACTTTCATTTCTTTTTTCAATTTTTCCTTTACCTTTTTTATTTGAGGTTTAAAATGCTCTTTGAGGTCTTCCAGAAACTCTTTCTGGGCCTGAGACCAATTTGCATTTTTCTTTAAGGCTTTGGATGTAGCTGTTCTGACTTTGTTGTCTTCTAACTTCTGACTTGTGGTTTGAACTTTCCTGTCCCCATAGAAACTTTCTATGGTCAGGTTACTTTTTGTTGTTGTTGTCATTTGATAATTTTTCCAGCCTAATTTTTTTCAAACTTTTAATTCTGTTTCCAAGGTACTGTACCAAGCTTCAAGTTATTCTGAAGGGAGCAGAAATTACGAATTTTCAATTCTTCCAAGGTAATATGATCTAGGGAGGATCTTGGCCCATGCTCTGAACTCTGAGTGACCACAGCATTCTTTTCTGTTCTGGAACTTTGACCTGGATCCCTGCTCCCTAGTAGCCTTACACTCTAGTGTGCTATTGCTCCTCAAGTCCCAGGACTTCAACCTGGAATCACATAGGGGCAATACAACAGAATCATAAATCCAATGCCAGCAAAGGAAACCCTATAATTTCTTCCTGATAGTTGTCTGTATCATGTTTGGCTTGAGAGCTCCAGAAGCCACAGCTGCAAATTCAGTCACCTCCAAGGGCTGCTGCTTGCTTGCTGGGACATAACCTGCACTGAATGGTGATCCATTCTCACTGCAGGAAAACAAACTTTTCCTGACAATCTAAGTTGTCTTGGGCTGGGAAATTGTTTTGCTTTATTCCTTTGTTGGTTCTGCCACTCCAGAATTCATTTTGACACATTATTTTAACATTCTTTGAAGGGGAATTTGGGAGAGCTCAGGCAAGTCCCTGCCTTTACTCTGACATCTTGGCTCCACCCTGTAAATTATTCTTAAAATATGGTGACCCAGCAACAAGATTGTATGATGATCAACCATGATAGACTTGATTCTTCTCAGCAATTTAACGATGCAAGGCAATTCCAACAAATTTTGGATAGAAAACACTATCTGCATCCAAAGAGAAAACTATGGAAACAATGTAGATCAATGCATACTTTTCCATCTTTTTTTCTGTTTTTTTTTCTTATGGTTTTTCCTGTTTATTCTGATTTTTCTCTCCCAACATGACTCATATGGAAATATGTAAAAAAAAATTAATGTACTGTATAACCTTAAATAAATAATTTTTTTTAAAAAAGATGTGGTGCCCCAAAATATTCCAGATGTAGTCTGACCCAGGCCAGATCAACAATACCAAAGAATCGGCAGGTTTCTTCATATAAAGGAGTTTTCTTTATATAAAGCCAGGTTTCTTTCCATAAAGGAGTATTCCTAGGGTGCTTAAACATTTTTCAGCATGCCAAAAATTCTATTCATACAACTCTTCTAAAACATGTATACTCTATGAAACCGGGTCTGCCACTCCATGTAAGCATTGTGGGAGAATAGAATTGAGAAGTATGTAATACTAGGCAAGGCTAAAGCAGTTGTTACTAAGGCTAAGTCTCTCTGTGTACCACCCAGTGAACCAAGTAGTCATCTGAATTCACTGGAGAAATTAGACAAATGGGATCGACTGAATTGGCTTCACCAAAAACTTTAATATGGACATCAAACATGCTTGTAAGTAATTTTCAAATAATAACTCCTTTTCACTTTCCAAAAGATTCAGAGCACACCTGGATCATTCCAGTTTTCTAACTTCAGGTTTGTCCTCCACACTTTTCCCAAAATACTAAGTAGGTTAGGTAATTCCTTCAGGGCCCTTCGATAAACATCATACTGTTGTGCTGATAATGCAGATGTTTACTTGGGGTGATCTAGGTAAGAAACAGAACTACCCAGAAGGAGGCCCTCATCCTGCCTCTGTCATTCAACTCAGACACAAAATGAATAGTTCCAGTAACTCAACTTTTTGTTTCCCTATCAGTAAAAGTCTCTTCCAACTTTAAAAGCTTAATTATCTTCCCCCCCTACCCAAATCCTTCCCAAGAGGTAAGAATAACCTTTTCCCCTTCTCCCAGAGGGACTGTTTTGGTTATTGTGGAGAGAAGGATTTCAAAGAATACTGACACAAAGAGCTTAGAGTAATTCAGAAGAGAAAGGCAATATGAATACATTATTTAATATTAACACCACTGTTATTATTATTGATCAGTACTCATCACCTACTTAAATTACTTAGTATTTTCATAAAGTTTTCCTTTGCCCCCAGTAATCCTAATTTCTTTTCTAAGGGTTTTCTTTTGAAAGGCAAGTTTTGGAAATAAGGCCAGTAATGCAGCTATTTCAACATCAACATTCATTTCATACCCCTCCTCACTTATTAGCAAGTGTTTCTTCTCTCTGGTCTCCTGCTTCACAGCAAATCCCCAGAGGACAACATGGTTTCTGGAGCCCACTGGATAACGTAACAAAGCTTTTCCAAGGCCATTAGAAATCTATTATTTAGGACAGCCATCCCTACTTCCTCCCAGACCCTTCACCCCGCAACCACCAAAATCTCTTGTCAGGAAACTCGACAGTTGGGTTTCCTCTGGGGAAAGACTCATCTACATTAAGCAGATGGGCTTGATCTGATGTCATAAGCCAGCAGCCTGGATAAAAGCCACCCATACCTTCCTCTTTTGTTTAAACTCTGAATTTCCTTGCCTGTAAACTAAAATCTATTAAATTTATAGCAAGATAAGAAAGGGAGAAAGATAAGGAGATTTCAGAATCCTTCCAAGTCAAGGATTCCAACATAGTTACTTAATGTTATTGATGTTCAACAATCAATAGATTTCCTCCCCTCCGCCCCAATAAGTCTTGTATCATAACCTTTCCCTTTTTTCAAGAACAGTCACAGCCAGTGGTTAAGGGCTTCCTCTCACCATCCCTTGGTTTTCATATTCCTATTCTATTTGTGCTTTTATTTTTTTCTTTAAACATAGGATTAAAACACACACACACACACACACACACACACACACACACACACACAAACCATGGGATTTTCTTGGCCCTACTCTCCCTGCCTCAATCCCTTATTTACTAATGTAAGCCATGTATACAGGGCTGCAAAATACAAAATATGGCTTGTGGGTGACATGAACGAATATGATCTGGAATCTTGCCCACATCTGTGCAAAGTAGGAAGGCTATGCTGGTACTGCTAGCAGCCTTGCTGGAGGTAAGGGGGAGGCAAGATCCACTACTACTGTGACAGGCTTATAGGGCCAGCTCTAACACCAGTACCCTCCTAATTCAAGTTCAGTGCAAAAACTAAATAAGACACTGGCCCTGAACAGTTTAATAAAGGAGGTTTATTTAGTCTTAACATAGCAAGGTTATGTAAGAAGTCTCACTATCTCTTAGCTTTTATAGACACAGTAGCCTTCTTATCTCCTTATGGAAACAAGTCTGGTTAGCAATTAGGTAGTTGTGGTGATTCTTGTGTAGACATCCACCAAGCCAAAAGGGACCTAACCTTCCATAGGTGAGATCTTTTATACCATCGAGTGACCAAAAAAAAAAAAAAATAGCAACAAATAAAAACAAGAGGCACCAAGGAAAACACAAGTTGGGTTTTGCCCTGCTCCTGGGTCTTGGTCTTCTTGTCTTTTCTGCACTCAAGTTGCAGGGGAGGGGGAAACCCTGGTAGCTATTGATTTATCCCATGGTTACTCCCATGATGGTAAGGCCCTAAGAATCTTCTAGAGGTTCTTCTATTTACTATTCTACTATTTAAATGCTTTCAGTACTTTGACAGGGCACTCTGCTTAGTAGTGATAGTTACAAAGGGAAAAGAAAGAAAAAAAATTGTGGATCTTCCATTTTTCCCTCCCCACAAGAGTCACCATAAAGAAAAATAAGAAAGAAAAAAATAGAGGGAGAGCAGGATGAAAGCCAGAAAGCTCAACCTTCTTCTCTTCTCTTCAGAAAGATCAAGTCTCAGATCTTATCAATCTGGTCTCTGGAGCAGATAATGCCACAAGGCCAGTGCCCTGTGGGTCCCCTAATACAAGGTGGTGATGATGAGCCAATGAGCTGGAATGGCACCAGGAACATCAGGGACACAAAAGAGATGATGTCACTTCCAGCACAGTCCCAGATTCCTCTCCATGAGCAGGGAGCATCCCCAGGAGCATCAGAGACACAGTTTTCCTCCTTCATGGTCAACAATGCTTTGTAACCCAGCAGGGTTATCCAGAGTATAGTAGCTTAGAGTTCATAAGCCTCCCCAGAGGTAGAAGTCAACACTCAGGCCCTCCCAACACCACCACCCAATCAGTATTCCCTAATTTACCCACCAGAAACTCTCCCTAATGTTAGGGGAAGAATGCATATTTTTGGCCCCCTTTAAGGCCTCTGTAGATCTCTTCAACAATGAGATGATTCAGACCAGTTCCAACGATCTTGTGATGAAGAGAGCCATCTACACCCAGAGAGAGGATTGCAGGAACTGAGTGTGGATCACAACATAGCATTTTCCCTCTTTCTGTTGTTGGCTTGTGTTTTATTTTCTTTCCCATTTTTTCTTGTTTTATTTGATTTTTCTTGTGCAGCAAGATAATTGTATAAATACGTATGCATATATTGGATTTAATATATATTTCTACCATGTTTAAGATATATTGGATTACTTGTCATCTAGGGGAGGGGATGGGTTAAAGGGAGGATTTGGAACTCAAGGTTTTTCAAGAGTTAATGTTGAAAAATTATTCATGCACATATTTTGAAAATAAAAATCTTTAATAAAAAAGGCCTTTGCAGAGGGGCTGCTCCCTTCTTCCACAAGAGCTAAGGAAGGACCTTCCACTCCCTCCCAGGGACTCATAATTATCCTCACATTAGTTAAGAGATTCCCTTTCTTCCAAGTAAATATATGTTCACCATAGTTAAGCAGTAACACTTTCACCTCCACCGTGCTATTGAAAACCAATAATATGAACCCCTTGGTCCCTGCTCCCCCCACAAAAAATAAAATAAAATAAACAAAAACATACACACACCAAAAAAAACCCACAAAAAAATCTTTTAGTCAGTCAATAAACATTTTTTTCTTTCTTTAAAAGAACTTTTTATTTTCAGTTCCAAATTCTGACCCTCTCTTCTGTATTCCTTTACTCAATCAATAAACACTTTATTAAGTGTCAACTATGCCAGGCACTGAGCTAAGTGCTACAGATATTAAAGAAAGCAAAAAACAGTTCTTGCTCTCAAGGAACTCACAGGTTAATGGGGGACACATTATGCAAACAAGAAAACCGGGATAAATAGAAAATAATCAACTGAGGGAAGACACAAGGCAGATTGGGAAAAGCTTCCTGCAGAAGGTGGGATCTTAGCTGCATCTTGAAGAAACAGGGAGGCAGGGATGGGGAGGAAGAGCATCCCAGGCATGGGGAATAACAGGAAAAACTTTCTAGGTTTGGGAATTAGTGTCATATGTAAGGAATGACAAGAAGGACAAGTATCATTGGATTATGGAGGTGGAGGGAGATGGGCTGGGGGCTTTTAGGCTGTAAGATGTAAGAAAACTGGAAAGTGGGGAGGGGCACATTATGAAGGACTTTGAATTTCAAATGTAAAATATTATATCTAATGCTAAAAATTCTAAGGAGCCACTGAATGTATTGTGTTGGGGGAAGGTAGAGGGGAGATGTGACATTGTCAGAAAGTACTTTAAAAAGATTCCTCTGAGGCCCCACATGTGCAAGAATGTTTGTGGCAGCCCTTTTTGTAGTGGCTAGAAACTGGAAACTGAGTGGATGCCCATCAATTGGAGAATGGCTGAATAAATTATGGTATATGAATATTATGGAATATTATTGTTCTGTAAGAAACGACCAGCAAGATGATTTCAGAGAGGCCTGGAGAGACTTACATGAACTGATGCTGAGTGAAATGAGCAGAACCAGGAGATCATTATACACGGCAACAACAGTACTATCAATTCTGCTGAACATGGCTCTCTTCAACAATGAAATGTTTCAAACCACCTCCAATTGTTCACTGA
>JAJPUD010000569.1:40816-66927 GCA_023553655.1 Myrmecobius fasciatus | reverse complement strand
CTTCTTCTTCTTCTTCTTCTTCTTCTTCTTCTTCTTCTCCTTCTCCTCCTCCTCCTCCTCCTTTAAGGTATTTAATTATCTCTATATTTTTCTAAGCCCCTTGAAGGCAAAGAAAGAATGGCCAGTTAGGATCAGACTCCCACTCTAGCTGGATGTATAGCTTCCTTGAGCCATATTTTGGGGTATAATGGATGGACAAGCATAGATTCCAAGGTGGAAGTTATCTGGAGAGTACAGAACTTATGGCTATCAGGTCTGAACTCTGAGCCCTGCTAGGTATGGGGAGATAGACCTACTTTAGTTTAAGTCCCTTAGGGTTGGCAGTGGAGAGTTTAAGCATATTCTTTCCCCAAGACAGGAGGTGACTGAGGCATTAAGAAACACAAGCATGCTGTTGATGAGTAGTCTTCCCTGCCCCCTCCCCAAACCATATGTGGAGAAGGGGACCTTCATAGGGTACAAGTTTGGACAAATGAAATGGCACCAAGCATTTCAGTTTGGACTCTTGAGGAAGGTGGGGAAAGGCAATCTCCCCAAAGAGTGGGGTGCCCTCGAAGCTAAGAGTGGGGAGCTTCAGGGCATTGGGACAAGAGTCAAGCTACCTTGGGAAGGGAAAAGTGCTTCCCAAGGTCTGAGAATTCATAGTGGCACCTTAGCACAATTGGACTCAGGGGGAAGGCCACTTAAAGTAGAACAAGAGCTGAAGAGAGGGAGACAAAGAAGGAAACAAAGCTTCAGTTCCCCTCTTACTCTACCCCACAATGGTTTTTGTTCCCCCCCCCCATTCCAAAGACTCTTTCTTTCTCTAGGTTTTACCTTCTCAACTATTCCAGCCAACAGGACAGTGAGTTTGGGCCCACAATATAACTGGGAAAATGGAGGCCCTCTCCTTCCAGTTCTGCTACTTGCCCTGAATCACATTTCCTAGGGTCATTGCCCTGGAGAGAGGCCAAACTGAGACAGCATTGGCTTAGAATCAGGAGACAGCTTCCAGTCTTTCTTCTGACACTAACTCTGGGCTTATATAAAATGAAGCAATTGAACAAAAAGTACATTTAAGTCTCTTCTGGCTCAGTTTATGAGTCTGTGAATAAGCCTGGACTCCCATTTTGTGCTACCACAGCACAAACTCAGTATCAGTAAAAGTTCATTGAACCTACCTCTGTGATGTTGGGGAAATCACTTTCCTTCTCTGGTGACTCAATTTTCTGCTTTTTTTTTTAAATGAAGATATTGATCTAGATAATCTCTAAAGCCCCTTCCTGCTTCAAACCATTGTTAAATTTTCAGTATTTACACTGAGTATTTACATCTCAGAAATTGGCAATCACTTGAAATGAGGATTTTTTTTGACTGTCTAAATTTAAGAAAGTGTTAATGATGGAGATTAAACTAAAGTGTGTGTGCATGTATCTTTCTCCTACAACCAAATTGTCAAACATTTACCAGCCCATCCCTGTTTCAAGTGCTCTTTCAATGCTTTCCCCAAAATAAATTTTCTATTTGCTCTAAGGGTTCCCATGCTACCCTGCCTCCAGAACTCAGGCTTCTGTGTGAAGAAATGACTCACCTTAGCACCTTGTTATCAAGAATTATTAGCTAAAATAGGAAACTACCAGATGGTGTCCTCAGGAGGATCAACTTCACCAGCACTGGCCTTAAGGTGTCCTAGGGTCTCTGTCTTCTTTGTCCTCACTGGGGATATTTGCCTTCTCCTATAACTAAAAGTGCCTTCCAGGCCTGCTCCCTGAGTGCTGTTTGCTGTGCCTGACCCAAGTACAAAAATTCAGAGGTAAGACTCAGACCCTCAAAAATGTTTCTTGAATGAACAAATGAATAAGTGAATGAATGAATGGATAGATTCCAGTGATTTTAGAAATGGATCTGTGTTAGTGTTCAGACATGCACCAGGATAATAAGTATAATCAAGACAGATATTCTTTACTGTACTATATCATGTGCTGGCTTTTTTGTCCTTTGTCCCCTCCCTTTCCATTTCAGTAACCAGGGAAAATAAAGTGTCTTCTCTTCAAGGGAAATGGATAGGACTACTAACCAGAAGAGAAAGGAAGGAAATCAAAGGAAGAAGGCCTGTGGCCTGAGTGGGAGAGGGATAGAGAGATAGAGAAGGATCACAACCAGCAAAAAAGACTAAGGTTCTTAATCTTTCTGTGTCCTGGACCCCTTTATCAGTCTGGTAAAGCTTATGGACTCTATCTTGGAATAATTTTCAACTGCATTATATATATATATATATATATATGTATATGTACATATACATATATATATATATATATACACATAGGATTACAATGGAAACCAATAATACTGAAATAAAGATTTTTTCCCCCATTCATATTCACAGATCCTAAAATCTGTCCACAGAGCAAGTTAAGAACCTCAGGATTAAAGGAGATATTTTCACTCTCATCTTGACCAGGGACATGGTATAAGTAGGGATAATCACCATAGATGGCCTAAGAAATTGGGGGCCTCCAGTGACTACACTACAGAGTTATGCAAAAAGAGAGACAAGGAAGCACCACCCACCCCCATCTAACACCCAAACCCTCCAAGTAACAGGGTGCATCAGGGTATGGGGCAATACTCAAAAAGAGAGGAAATTATCCTAGCAAGGATTGAGATAATGCTCCTAGGGTTTATGACACAATGGTATATAAAGGTGGTCAGAGCTTCAGGGTTTTTCCTGGGCTCTTTTTTAAAACTCAATTTCTAGTCCTAATGGCAAGGAAGGAGGGGAAGGTGGCTATGATATACATATATATTTTATCCAGGGCTCAACAATATGTGAATTAACACTAATATAAAAGAAGAGCCATTCTGCCATGAATAAATAGTGAAAAGATTTAAACAAATAATTTTCAAAAGGATTGCAAACTATTTTAAAAACCACATTGACTCCCCAAATCATTAACAAGAAGAGAAACACAAAACAATTATAACACTCAGTCAATTGATAAAGATGGCAAAGGATTGGAATAGTCAGTGTTGGAGATGTGAAAAGATTAGTTCAGCCATTCTGGAAATCAATTTAGAAATAGTTGAAAAGAGTACCTTAAATGTATATACATTTGGTCCAGAATTTCTATTGCTGAGGCATATACTATAGAAAGTAAAAAATAAAAAGAAAAGTTCCATATAAAGCAAAATATTTATAGCTGCACTTTTTGTAGTAGGAAACAACTGGAAACAAAATAGATGTCCACTGACATTGTCCATTCTCTAAATGGCTAAACAAAATGTGATACATGAATGTAAATGGAATATTACTGTACTTGAAGAAATAATGAATATGGTGATTATAAAGAATTATGGGAAGACCTACATGAATTGATACAAAGTAAACAGAACCAGGAAACCAACATACATAATCATTACAACAATGTAAATGGAAAGAATAGCAACCACAACTGAAACTGATTTTTATAAAATTATAAAGAATAAGCTTGGTGCCAGAGAAAAAATATGATAAGACATCTCCCTCATTCCTCTGATGAAATTAGAGTCCATGAGTGTGGAACATTGCATATGACATTTTTTGTTTTTCAAAATGTTCCTTGTTTTTTTGGAATTTTTTTTCTTTTCCTTTTTTTCTTTCTTTTTAAAAAATTCTTTGTTATAAGGGATGGCTCTCTGAGGGGGGAGGGGAAGGAACATAGAGGAAAATTTAGATAATATAAAAACAAAAGATACCAATAAAAGGGTTCCCCCCTTTTTTATTTATTTATTTTTTGGGGGGTTTCTTTGTTTTTTTTAAGAAACTATATAAAGTATCAACAAAGAAGATTTTAATTCTCCCACCCTACTCCCAGGCCTGTCCCTCTTCCTAATCTTCCTATTATGGGTGAAGATACCATCATCTTTTCAGTCTCCCAGGTGTACAAGCCAGATGTCATCCTCAATTTCTTTCTCTCTTTCTTACCATTCCAAGTCCAAATAGTTCTCAAGTACTATCAATTCTACATTCACAACATCTCTTATATATACACCCTATTCTCTCCTGTTGCCAAGACCTGCTAATTCTGCCCTTGTAAGATCTTTTGCATTCTTCAACTTCTCTTCAACCAAACTTTATTGACTCCCTATTTTTATGTAGTCTCTTGGACTGGGATCAAACAACAAAGGACTGACCACAACATTGACTCCCTGATACCTTCTAAATCAAATAAAAAATGCTGTTTGGCTTTTAATGCTCTTATTTTTATCCCTCCCTACACTTTCAGTCTTCTTACACTTTATTCTACTTTCCACATACTTTGCAGTCCAATGATGATGTCTATTTGCTGCTGTTCACATAAGACACCCCTGACTGTTTTATCACTGGCTATGTCTCATATCTACAATCTTCACATATGTCTCTTGTTTCCTGGCTTCTTTCAAGTTTTAGCTAGAGCACCCAGTTTTGTTTGGTTGGTCTTTTACCTTCCTTTGCAACTTTAGTGCTTAGCACTCTTTGGTGCTTATTAATGTTTACTGACTTAAGGAAGAAGAGATATGAATATGTACCTTCCTCTCTTCCTTGTTGATATTAGGGACCATCAGTGTAGAACACTACTACTACATATGATGTCATAATTGATTTATGAGTTGATTAGTATTGCTGAACTGTTTCTCTCTCCTTTTTATTCTTTGATATAAAGAATAAGGAGGGGAGGGGGGAAAGGGAGGGATATATTAGGAGAAGGTTTTTTATAAAAACAAAAGACATTAATATACATTTTTAAAAGGATGCTTGTTTTAACTGATAAAATAATGATGATGGTTCAGTGGAAAGAACCATTTGATTGTATTTTGAGTCAGAGGACCTGGATTCAAATCCTACTATTATTACTATTTCTTGGGTGACTTTGGGCAAGTCACTTAATATCTGTGCCTCAGTTTCCTTTTATGTAAAATGAGAGGTTTCAGATAATTCTAGATTTATGATTTTAAGTGATATAAAATTTCTTATGATGTCATATCCATGAATTCATTAAAGTTTCCAGGTGCTGAACAAACCAACATTGGCCACCTATTGAAAAGCGTAAAAAAAAAAAAAATGCAATTACTCCATAGACTCCCTGGATCAATGCCCCAATGCTTGCTTAAGGTTTTTAATTCTATCAGTGAATCTCCAATTTAGTCATAGGAATATGACATTTAGAGCTGGAAGGGACCTCGAAGATCATCTACTTCAACTTCCTATTTTTCCCCTGGAAGCAACTAAGATCCAGAGAAGATATTCCAAGTTGCTCATACAGCTTGGACAAAAAAAGAATTTGGCTTAAAACCTAGGTTCTCTAACTCTAAATTCTTGTCATCCCCCAAACTGGAAGCTTCTCAAAAATCCAGATATTCAGAATAAATTCTCACCTCTATTCTAAAAGCCTTACATCCTGGGGAAGCTCCCCAGCCCCAACCCACAGGTGTGAACACATAGTATACTGGTCAGAGTGCTGGACCTAGAATCAAGAAAATCCTAGTTCAAATTCAGCCTCAGATATCTACTAGCTGGGTAACTTTTTTGCATTTTATTTATTTTTGGAGGCTTTTTATTTTCAAAACATATGCATAGATAGTTTTCAACATTCACCCTTGCAAAATCTTGTGTTCCAAATTTTTTTCTCCCTCCCTTGCCTGCATCCCCTCCCCATAGGTGGTAAGTAATCCAATATATGTTAAACATGTGTCATTCTTCTATACCTATTTTCACAATTATGTTGCACAAGAAAAATCTGATCAACAAGAAAAAAAAATGAGAAAGAAAACAGAATTCAAGCAAACAACAATAAAAATAGTGAAAATACTATGTTGTGATACACTTAGTACTCACAGTTCTCTCTCTAGGTGCAGAGCGGTCTCTCCATCACAAGACCATTGGAACTGTCCTGAATCACCTCACTGTTGAAAAGATCTATGTCCATCAGAATTGATCTTCATATAATCTTGTTGCTGTGACCAATGTTCTCCTGATTCTACTCACTTCATTAGCATTAGTTCATGTAAGTCTCTCCAAACCTCTCTGAAATCATCCTGCTGACCATTTCTTATAGAACCATATACCATAACTTATTCAGCCATTCTCCAACTCAGTTTCCAGCATCCACTCAGTTTCCAATTCTTTGTCACTACAAAAAGAGCTGTTACAAACATTTTTGTATATGTGGGTCCTTTTCCCCTTTTATGATCCCTTTGTGAATCAGGCCCAGTAGAGATACTGCTGGATCAAAGCATATGCCCAGTTTGATAGCTCTTTGGGTGTAGTTCCATATTGCTCTCCAGAATGGTTGGATCAGTTCCCAACTCCAACGATTATTAGTATTCCAGTTTTCTCACATAACCTCCCACACTCATCATTATCTTTTCCTGTCATCTTTAGCTTGGTGATTTAATCACTATTTGCCTCAGTTTCCTTAATTGTTAATTAGAGATACTGTAATACCTCAATTTTTTTGAATTATTATGCTATGCCCTGAATAAAATTATTATGGCCATCCCCTCCCCTCTCCTTGCCATTAGGACTGAAAGAATTGAGTCAGAAAAGGAGCCTTATATACCACTGAGTCATAAAACTCCAGGTGCCTTATCTCAAATGCTCACTGGGATAATTCCCCCTCCATTTGAGTATTGCCCCTCACCTCACTGTCTCCTGCCCTTGACCTTTTTATCTTGACCCTCATCCTTTCAGAACTAAGTTATGATCCTTTCCTGGAACTATGGCTTGTCCACTCACCCAGTATCCTTGCTCCCCTGCCTTTGTTTCTCCGATAACTGGAACCTTATAAAAGTCTTCTGCATTAATTGCTCTCTGCTGAGTGCTTTGAGACAAGAGTCTCATACAGCTGGCTGGCTTATGCTAGTCTAAATTCTCCACAATTAAAATATTAAAAACCAATCTCTGTCTTGCCCCAGTTCCTCCAGCATTACAATATTAACAGCATCTATCTTCCAGGGTTATTTTGAGGATCAGATATGATAATATTTGTAAAGTGCTTAGCACAATGCCTGTTGCATAGTAGGTGTTCTATAAATGCTAGCTATTTTCATTATTATTATACACACTATCACAATGTAGTTTGTGGCTGTGGCCACATTTTCAGAAGTATTTTGATGTAGTTCCATTGGAGTCAATGGACTTAGATTTGATTTCCAGTATGACATGGGCAAATCACTTAAGTTTCTAAAATCATAAAATGGGAGGGAGTGTGTGATCTTGATGATCTTAAAGGTCTCTTCCAATTCTAGATTCTATTTAAGCACATAGTCCCAGCTTAAAGCAAATTAACATTCTGTAATTAATTCCTGGGGCTGGGCTCCCACAAAGAAAGCTACCAAAGGACAGTCACAAGTGGTTTCTTTCTATAGATTTTGTAAAAACTTTTTTTTAATCAATGCTCAGGTGTTTAACTGATTAAGATCCATTTCCCCCTCCTTCCCCTCAAAAGTCATGTTCTGGATCTCTAACTGCCTTCTAGAACTCCCCATTCTGCTTTTAGCTGATGTCCTTATTATTGACAAATAGGCTCCATCTTCTTCCTAGAGCTTGCTTTAAATTAAGATTTTGCTGATTTGTATAAATACTATGTTATAAAGTATTCATATTGTTTAGTAACTTTAGAAGCCTGCTCTCTCTCCCTTCCCTCTCCCCTTTCCCACTCCCTCCCCCACCTCCTGGCACAATCTCTTCATAAAAAAAATACATAAACCATGCCAGACGATGAACTTGGGGATTGTACATTCTGGTCTTTCCTTCCCATGGTGTCTTTGCTTTCTATATCCAGGCAGACAATTCTCATTTAGAAGTGAGCATATTTGATCCATGTAACTAAGTAACTAAAGTAGAAAGATGCAACATAGAGGTAAACTTTAATTTAATACAATTATTTAAGTATCTATTGTTTACAAAATACTCCACTAAGATATATGAATGAAGAAGCATATACTAAGTATTTTTGTGCTGTTTTAAGTGATGAGAATACAAATACAAAAAGAAAGAGAGCCCCCCTACAATGAGCTTATGCTCAAGTAGGGAAAGAATACATTTAAGGAAGTAGTGACCAGGGAGAGATATTTTATTCCACCAAGTCATAGGAATGATGAATTGATTCAGAGTGTAGTCAATTGACATGCCCTTTCCAGAAGCAAAGATAATATTGATTTAATTACTGTGCCCAAAGCAAAAAGTGGAATGAAAGTGGGGGTGGGGGTGAGGAGCATATCCAGCAGCAATGATGGTAAGACAATCTGAGTAAATGACTGGATAGGGGTGAAGGGGAAACATGGTCAAATGGTCTAGGGATCAGCTAGATCTAGTGAGCTAAATGGGGTTAGAACCCAGTAAAAACCATTGGAATCCAAGCAAGAGCTCTAAAAACGAGTGGATTTAACTTCTGTGGGAACTGGTGAAAAGCAGAACAGTGTTGAAAAATGAAATGGCCTGGGTAACATATGCTTGACCTCATGGAGCTTACATAACAGAGGGAAAACAACCCCAGAGTTGTAAAGAACAATCCTGGAACCTGGTGCAAGTGGCAGAGAAAAGAGAAGGAGACCTCAGAGAGACTTCAGATTTGGGGATTCAAGGATTCATTGAGGGAGAAATCCCAGGACTTGTTCTGTGAGGTGGAGAAACAGATTCTAAAGATGCTGATGTGATAGGGAGTGAGGTAAGACCAAACCACAGAGGAACACACCTGTGATACCGGAAAGTCCAAGAGTTCCACATCAACCTATGCTTTATTTATGTACAGGCTGCTTTGGGTCACAACTGACCCAAACTTGGTAAACTTCAGTTACACTAGGCAGAGGGACTTTGAGTAAATCATTAAGAGGAGTCTTATGCCCCAGCAGAGTCTGGCCCCAAACCCTCATGGCTCCCCATTCACTACCAATCTCTCCCCCCACCCTCCTTCAGGAAGAGGAGAAGGGGAATGTAGATAGTGGGTAAGAAACACAGCAAGGGGAAAAGGCTTGATAAGTAGTTGTTTTCCTCAAGCTTGGGATCCATTGGAATTGGACAGTAATGGGAAAAGGGATCAGGTCAAGAAGCATAGCAGTCATGCTGCAATTACAAAGCGCCTTCTTATGGAATCAGAGGCCTCCAAAAGGGACAGAAAAACTATTATGGAAAAATATATTCATGGGCTCACTGCTATGTCAGGCACTGTGGAGCAAATTCCTGGTTTCCCTGTCTAAGTTATGGTTCTTGAACCTAGACAGACAGATAGACAGACAATTTAGTAAGCATTATGTGCCAGACATTGTACTAAATGCTGGGGATATAAATGCAAACTAGAAAGATAAGAAGCTTATATTCTAATGGGACAAAATAACACATGGGGGGAACTGTAAGAGGTTGGAGGAAAGGATATCTACTGACAACCTGATATCAAAATAGCCTAGCACAGAGTGATATTTGGGCAAAATAAAGATAAAGCTCATCTATTGGAGCCCCACTCCCCAGAGGCAGAGTCAAAGGTTCCAGTAAGAGATGGATTAGAATGATGGGCAGATTCTAGGCAGCATGATATGGAAGTGGCCATAAAATGGTATACAACCCTAGGTTTCTAGCAAACTAAAAGCTCACCCATCAAAGACAAGTTTCCAGAGGCAGATAACTATGATATATAATAATAAGGCCATGAGAAATATATGGAGTGAATTACTATGGGAGTAAAGTTCAACAGGGAAGGTCATTACTGAACAAGGGGAATCAGGCAAGAGAAAGAGATTTAGCCATGGGGAAAACGTCAGATATTATTTTGTTCGATGGCCTCATCTTACAGATGAAGAAACAAAAGCCCAGAGAAGGTAACAGTTTGCCCAAGATCATACAAGTAGAATATAGCAAAGCTAAAACCTGAATCAAGATTCTTAGTCTAAATCCAATGTTCTTTCCATGGCATCATGCTGGATGGAGAAGTGATTTTACTTTATCTCTGAAACAACAGATCTTTTGAAATATTATTGTTATTTTCATGATTATAAGTATTCATGTCATCATTATTTATTGCAGATTATATAGAAGTTTCATGCCTCATGAATGTTTTCTTCAAAAAGGGAATTGCTTGGGTAATAGACATGGTAAACACTAAATAATAAAGAGATTACAAAGAAAGAAATTGATGATGTTCTATCAAGAAACACTTATTATGGATAGGGTAGTTACCCTTGAATCCTTTATCTTTATAAATCAGATCATGATCTCATTGGAGCTAAGATTAGGATTTATAATAAACAAGAAGAAAAGATAATAATGAGAAAAAGATATAGTGTATATTTTAAGAAAATTTAATGCTGAATGTCTAAACAAGTGATTGAAAATCAAAATCTGGAAATGGACAACAGAAATGACACCAACACTGATATAATAATTTCATTCAGCAGTTAAATTAATTGCTATAACTAGGACAACCAAAAAATTCTGAAAGTGCCTTAGTCAGCAAATATTTGACTTACTTGCTGAACAGATGCACTTGCCAAAGGCAACAACAGTTTATAACATAAACATAAAAAAATGTCATGAAGGACAATTATAAGTAATATTGTCTCATAAAGCAGAGAGAAGCAGGAGAGAATAAAGTCATACCAAGGGCATTCAAAGATGAAAACAAAAAGAAAGCAAGATGGATAAAAGAAAATGGAAAAGATTTGTAAAAATTAAGACAACAAACTCTTTTCTCCATACAGGATTGTAGAACCACCATATTTGGACCCTAACATCACAATCCCTGAGATTCTCATTGAAGAAGTGAAAAGGTAACTTAAGAGAACAAAAATGAGAAAAGCATTTAGACTGGATCATACATTTAAAGGGAAAATCCATACTGGGGGCAACACAACTGTGAGAATATTGAGGGGCTGATTTACAAGATATATAAAAGAAAGTAGGTATTAAGGGCATAAAGGAAAATAATCTCTGACCTTACTGACTCAAAAAAGTGGACCAAAACCCATTAACAATTCTGAAAACAACTTCTCAGATCTGTGGAGGAAGAAGGAATGTGTGACCAAAGAAGAACTAGAGATCATTATTGATCACAAAATAGATAATTTTGATTATATTAAGTTAAAAAAATTTTGTACAAACAAAACTAATGCAGACAAGATTAGAAGGGAAGCAATAAATTGGGAAAACATTTTTACATTCATAGATTCTAATAAAGGCCTCATTTCTAAAATATACAGAGAATTAACTCAAATTTTTAAGATTTCAAGCCATTCTCCAATTGATAAGTGGTCAAAGGATATGAATAGACAATTTTCAGATGAAGAAATTGAAACTATTTCTAGTCATATAAAAAGGTGCTCCAAATCACTATTGATCAGAGAAATGCAAATTAAAACAACTCTGAGATACCACTACACACCTGTCAGATTGGCTAAGATGAGAGGAAAAGATAATGATGAATGTTGGAGGGGATGTGGGAAAAGTAGGACACTGATACATTGTTGGTGGAATTGTTAACAGATCCAATTATTCTGGAGAGCAATTTGGAACTATGCTCAAAAAGTTATCAAATTGTGCATACCCTTTGACCTGACAGTATTTCTACTGGGTTTATATCACAAAGAGATCTTAAAGGAAAGAAAAGGATCCACATGTGCAAAAATGTTTGTAGCAGCGCTTTTTTTTTTTTTTTTTTGCTGAGGCAATTGAGGTTAAGTGACTTGCCCGGGGTCACACAGCTAGGGAATATTAAGTGTCTGAGACCAGATTTGAACTCAGGTCCTCCTGACTTCAAAGCTGGTGCTCTATCCACTGTACCACCTACCTGCCCCTTGTAGCAGCCCTTTTTGTAGTGGCTAGAAACTGGAAACTGAATGGATGCCCATCAATTGGAGAATGGCTGAATAAAATGTGGTATATGAATGTCATGGAATATTATTATTTTGTAAGAAACAACTAGCAGGATGATTTCAGAGAGGCCTGAAGAGACTTGCATGAACTGATGCTAAATGAAATGAGCACAACCAGTAGATCATTATACATGGCAACAACAAGATTATATGATGATCAATTCTGATGGACATGGCTCTCTTCAACAATGAGATGATTCAAACCGGTTCCAATTGTTCAATGATGAAGAGAGCCATCTACATTCGGAGAGAGGCTTGTGGGAACTGAGTGTGGACCACAACATAACATTTTCATGCTTTCTGTTGATCTTTGCTTGCATTTTGTTTTCCTTCTCAGGTTTTTTTTTCTTACTAGATCCAATTTTTTTGTGAAGCAAGATAACTGTATAAATGTCTATACATGTATCAGATTTATCATATATTTTAACATATTTAACATGTATTGGATCATCTGCCATCTAGGGGAGAGGGTGGGGGGGAGGAGGGAAAAATTTGGAACAGAAAGTTTTGCAAGGGTCAATGTTGAAAAATTACCCATGTATATGTATTGTAAATAAAAAGCTTTAATAAAAAATGATGAAAACATAAGAACTCTCTCATCTATATGTAAGTTTTATTAATTTCTTCTAAACAGGAATTAAGGGCATCCTTAATGAGAATGCTAGTAGTGGAAAAGCAGGCTTTCATAAATGATATTAAACAGGGCAACTACACAACCATTTTATAACTATATGAAAAGTATAGAGAATATAAAATCCCATTTGGCTTATTGTTTGTTGATCATGAAAAATTATTCACCTAAGTTAAACAAAATGAACAGTACAGGCTTTTTATACATCCTATCCACATATTGTATCAGGATTATTCAAGGTTCCTTGAAAGATGTAACAACAGAAATATCCTTGTTCAATGACCTTCAGATAATGGAAAAAAGGAGCGGGGGGAATAAGTATTTCTATAGCACCTACTACATATAAGATACTTCACTAGCACAAATATTATCTCATGTAGTCATCACAAAAATTTTAGGTAAGAGGTACAGCTGTTATCTCCATTTTACACTTGAGGAAACTGAGGTAAATAGAGATTAAATTACTTTCTTAGTCATACAACTAGTAAGTGTTTGAAGTCAAATTTCAACTCTGGTCTTTCCTAATTCTAGGCCTTTGCTATGCACTGTACCACCTAGGTGTCCCAATGATAAACATCAAGGAAGCCAAAAAAATAAGGGATATTGTGCTCACCAAAAATATTTGCCATGTGATGTATAAGAGTCCAGGTCAGGACAATTTTCCCATGGATAGTGAAGACCTTTAGATGTTCTTGTTTGTGGATGATATTGTTTTGATCACATCAAACCACAAGACATTTCAGGGTGTGAAATGCCTGCAATCACTCAAAGGAATTTGTTCTATCTATTCATACAGGAAAGACCAAATGGATGAAGAATGTCTATTGTTTAGATTTCAATTTATATCTAAATGAATAATCTATAGATTTGTCCAATAGCATATATATCTGGGACAGATAATGAACATAGATGATGAACTGGGACCCAAAACTGAAAAGAAGGAAAGCAGGCTAGATTGCTTTTGGAAAATAGCAAAGTACATTTGCTTACCCCCAAGCTTCCCATAAAAGCCAAGGACCATTTTTAAAAAAATAAAATTGCATTGGTGTTGTTATATGACAACAAAGTCTAAAAGAGAAATGCTTCCAAAAATCTTCAAATGAGCATCACACAGAGGGCAATGGAAAGGGGCATATAAAGTATGAGGGGGCTGCAATCTATTGCTAATGAGAACTTTAAAAAAACCCAAGAATATAATGTCATCAAAAAATTTTATGACAGAAGAAGATGTGGGCTGACAACATGATGAGATCAGTGGATAAGTGGGTGGCCATGAATGTTCTAGGAGTCTTTAGTGCATTGAATGGTGCCCTGGTTTTTTGGAGGGGGATGTTGGTACTATGGTTCTAACACTATCACAGAGGATGGACTGCAATTTGTATCATCCAAGGAAATTCTCAAATTAATGAGAGCACAGATCCATGTGGGCATTTTTGTAATCACTCAGAGGAAGACATGATAGAGGACTGCATCTAAGTCAGGAAGACCCAAGTTCCAGTCTCTGATACATACTACTTTTGTGACATCAGCAAGTAATTTAACCTTCCAGATCCTCAGGCAACTCCCTCTAACTCTAAATTGCAGAACAAATGCCGACCTCCACTGATAGAGAAAATATTGTTGCTGTTGTTCGGTTATGTCCAAATTTCCATGACTCCATTTGGGATTTTCTTGGCAAAGATAGTGGAGTGGTTTGTCATTTCCTTTTCTAGATCATTTTAGAGATGAGGAAACTGAGGTGAAGAAGGTTAAATGACTTGTCCAGAGTAACACAACTAGAAACTGTCTTTGGCCAGATTTAAACTCAAGAAATAGAGTTTTGCTGACTCCAGACCCTGTGATCTGTCCACTGTGCCACCTAAGTGTCCCAGGTGGAGGAGATGAAGTTTCCTCAAATGAAATTCCCTATCTCAACATATAAAACTGTGAGTCTGTTTTTGTTGTTGATGATGTTTCAAATATATCACAGAGAACCAAAAAGTGAATGATCTGGATCCTAATTCAACCCCTGCACTCTCTGGAAAGCTTTTACCTCAAGCTGTCCACAGGAGCTTTCAAAAACGGTGGTACTGATAGAGGCAAGCAGGGCTCAGCAGGGCTTTCAAGGAGGTGAACAGATGTTGGGAAAAATCGCCTTCACACTGAGTTAACCTCTTCATCTCTGTCTGTTCAAATCATTCTCTTACTTCACTTCAAGTGCTACCCCCTCCTTGAAGTCTTCCCAGATCTCTCTCAGGGAAAAATAGCCTCTTCCTCTTCCAGAATATGTAGAACTCTTGGGTTGGGTACAATCCTTGGCTCTTATTACACCAACACCCATAAAAAAGTGAAAGATTCTTGAGGAGGAGGAGGATTTCATCTCTGTATCTCCAGCACCTAATACAGAAGGCACTTAATAAATGCTTGCTGCATTGAATTATGTTGAGCAAACCAGTAGTCCTGAGCCTTCTGAGGCAGGGAATTAAAATAAATTCCTCATCTCTACTTCCTTTCTTTCAGGGGTACTTCTCAAGCTGGAACCCCATTCCCACAGTTAAATTGAAGAAGAAAAATATCAATAACTAATATTTCTATAACAACTTAAGTTTCCAAAGCGCTACATATGTATCATCTTATTCAAACCTCACAGCAGCCTGGAATACAACTATCTCCTAAGTATTAAAGATGAATATTACACAGAGGGTCATGGAAAGGGGTTCAGTGAGTATGAGCATTCTGTATCATATAAGAACTTCAAAGAAAACTGAGAGTAAAGGATGTTATCAAATAATTAACCACTGGTATATTTAACCACTTTTCAAATATGAGGAAACTGAGGCTCAGAAAAGGCAGGCACATGGCCATATATTTAGAATATATTGAATCTAACCTAAGTCTCTCTTGACACCAAGTCCAATCTTTCCATTACATTGCTTGTAGTGCCTCCTGTTAGGTTTTGGCGGCAGGGAGGTAGACTAAAGTTAATGGATCAACTGAGTTCTGGAGTTCTATGCTACAGCAGGTTAAAAGCCACCAAGTGTAAATCTAGCACTCATATAATAAATAGAGATGCTTAAAGAAGGGCCAACTGGCCCAGGTAGGAAAACATGGGACAGGTTAAAAAAGTCCTATGCTGATTAGCATTGAGGTTATGCTTTTGTTGAGGACAATAAAATTCAATCTCAAAAAAAAAATTAAAGACAGTATTATTGATAGGGTACAATTTCTAAGGGAAATACAGCAATAATTTTAAGGTCTCCTGACTTTTGAGAGCTTTTGTTCTAACTTTCTGTCAAAGATTCTAAAGTCTTCTGTCTTTAGGATCAATGATTCTGAAGTCCCCCCTACCCCATTCTCCCCCCCCAACTTTCTGTGCTATTGTTCTAACAATCTGCCCATCAATGATTGTAAAAATCTTCTGGCTTAAGAATATAATAATATTTCTTCTCCTGGACTTTAGGGAAGATATTAGGGATCCAGAAGCCCTCTGACCTTAGAGTGCTATTGTTCTAACAATCTGTCAATGATCCCAAAGTCTTCTGGATTTAGAATAGTCCCAAAAATGTTACTGACTGTCAGATAATCTGTTGGTCAGTGATACCCAAGTTCCTGAAACAATAGTAAATAGACCACTCCTCAAATCTATCTGTGCTGTGCCAAAATATAGAGAGAAGTTGAGAAATATTAATTTTTAATCAGAGAATGTATTATGTTCACTTGACCACAAGGGATTAATATCCAAAGCTCGTGGCCCTGAACAAAAGGACACAGGGCTTTTTATAGGGTTGACAAAAACCAGCAAACGGGTTAGCCTGCTTCCTTATCTGACATATTTGCAACTGTTTGTTAAGGGGATACATCAAAGACAAGGGCAGGAGACAGCAGTGTTGTATGAGATTTTTGTTGCTATTATTATATAGGAGGGTTCTGACAGAGAAGGAGACAAGGGTCTTTTTAGGTGTGCAAAAGGGTTTGGGATTTCTGGGTCATTTTTAGCTTAGGGCTTTTCCAAACCCGGTTTCTCAAATCCAGTTGTTGTTTTTTTTTTTGGGGGGGGGGGCACCAGGGGGGGTGGTGGGACTATGGCTCTAAGATCTATAAGCCATAAAATTAGCAAATGAGTAACATGAAGTTCTGATCTAACATTTTCCTAGAAATCTATCTTCTTTCCCTTGGTTCCTTGCTAAATTCTTTTAGAACTTAGCTCATTTCAATTGGCATTACAATTACAACAAACTTTGCCCTTTGACTTGGAGATGACTTCAAGCCTGTAAATTCTTTTGAGACACCTGGCAACACTGGTCTGCGACCTTGGGGTCTCTTTCTGAACCTCAACACTATGATAAAGTAGAAAGAGGATCTGGGTTCATTTAGCCTCTCTGGGCCTTTAATTTATTCATCTGTAACATGAGGGCCGTGCACTTAATAACCTCAAAGGTCTTTTTCAATTCTAAATATCTGATTAGTTATCAATCAACAAGCATCATTCAGCATCAATTATGTGTCAGATACTGTGCTAGGTAGAAGAGATACAAAAGCAAGATGGAAAAAGTCCCGTCCCTCCGAGAACCTATGGTGTATCTGGGAATGAGCATGGATCCTTATAAGTACATATAAACTCGATACACATCACATATCAGTAACTGAGTGGGGAGGGCAGGCTGCCAGCCTCAGGAGGGGAGAAGGGAGGGAATTCATAAAGGCTTCAGGTAGGAAGTTTTCAAAAGACTTGGGCCTTCTGAGGAGCAAGATGAAGAGGGAGAGCTTTCCAGGTGCAGACAAAGCGTGGCTCTCATAAGAAGCAAGGGCACTGGTGAGGAGGAAGGCTTCCCCATTCTTCCACTGTATCATCTCCTGCTGTCTCTCACATTCTCTGTCCCGGTCCCCCCTCCCACCTTGGGCTCTTTCCAACCCTTTGGGCTGCTCCTGAGCAGGGGGCTCAGCGGGGGCTTTGCTGTTCCTGATCCACACTTCCGGTTTTCATTGACTGGAGAAGCAGGTCCTGACTGACTTCACAGAGAGGCTTTTAAAACCTTCCTCTTTGCTATTAGTATTGATTAGTTTTGTCCCCTTAATGGGATTCTTCTCCACTCCCCCTTCACCTCCTCTCCACCCCTAATTCTCCCAACCAGTAGCTTCCTGGAGGAGAGTCATCCTTTCCTTCCTAGGGCACCGGCTTTTTTCTGTGTTCAAAGAGGGAAGGTGTGATCAGCCCTGATAAAAATGCACTCATTTCAGAGGTGCCACTGAAAGGAAGAGAGAAGGGGCGGGGAACAGAGAGAGGAGGAGGAGGGGAGGAGGTCTGGTTTCTCAGTCACCAGCCTGCCACAGTGAATGGCTAATTGCCGAGATCCCTGCCTGAGGACTTGGCAGCAGGAGGAGACACGAAGCAATCTGGTGGTTACACTTGTTTTGTGTGAAATGTTCGAGCTGAAGCTAAATGAATCTCAGGGATCCCATGAGGCCTGTGGATTGTAACCTCTCGTGGCAGGCACTGGTCTCCCTCCTCCCCTTCTTGGCCTTGGCTCCTCCTGGTTCACCTGGCCCCATTTCTGTCCAAACTTAGTGAGGGAGCGGTCTTGTGTTTAGTTGGGTCTCCAGGAAGGTTGGATTGCTTTCCACTAAATAGGAATTTTCTTCTTTGGGTTTGTAACCAAAAATTGGGTCAGGGACGGAGACCTGTGATTACACTGGAACTTCCCAGTGGGGAAACTCCTATCAGTGCAGGGAGCTTCTCTCCAAGAGAAGAGCTGCCTAGAGCCCTGATATGGTATGAGCCTTATCCAGAGTCACATAGCAAGTGTGAGTTAGAGGAAGGATTTGAATTTGAGTCACCCTCCTAGCCAAAAATGCTGTTTGTAACTGTAACTGACTCATTGCAAAGATCTCTGTCTTTGGACAATTATTTTTGAGAGAGGTCTGTTGCTATGGAATCAAACACAGGTTTACCTCACCCACTTTCATTGGCTACCTTGTAATTCCCTGACTTTCTTTATGATTAGGTCAATAAAACTGTCACTTCTCCTTTTTCTGTCTAGTATTTATATTTGGGATCAATGTGAGACTTGAAATGAAGTCTGCCTATTACTCTCCAGTGAGCTAAAAGTACAGTACCAAGAAATGCCCAATTCACCTCCTGTTATAGAAGGAACCTGTTAATAAAGTAAGTTGTCATTTTAATTTATGCTTCTTTTTTTCAGACCCATTACATTTCCTATGTGATGGATAAGCTGAATTTTCCCCTCTTTGTAGCTGTTCCTAGAAAATCCTTGGTGGATGTCCCATTTATATACTTTATGTCACAGCTACAGTGGAATGATGTACCTCTATCACTTAATCTCATATTGCCCTTTGCCACCTCAACTTTGCTCATCCTGTTTTCCATATCTTGGGTGGATTTCCCTCCTCCACACCTTACCCCGATATTCATCATATGTAACCCCTCCCTTTCTTCAAGATGCAACTCAGAAGTTACCTTCTTTATAAGATCTTCTCTGTTTGCTTTTCTCTATGTGAATGTGGAGAGCTAGGTAACAGTGGATTGAGTGTGAGACCTCAGAAAGTCCTGACTTCAAATCTGATCTCAGATACTTAGCTTCATGACACTGGGAAAGTCATTTTACCTGTCTCCCTCAGTTTCCTCAGGGAACAAGCCCACAGCCTGCTGCTTTGCCTCACTGCTTTGCTCCAGTTTTCCATGTACTTGCTTGTTCCAAGAATACACCGAAGCCACTGATGGTTGCTGCTGCTATTGTTCCTACCAATCATTTCTGTTCCTCTTGGATTACTCAACTCATACTGCCACTGCCTGCAACTGTGTTCAGTTTAAAAAAAAATCTCTGGCACAGCAGAAGTTCATCCTATTACACATGCTACAGCATTAAAGCCCATATTGTTCACCATAGTCTCAGTTGTTTATAAAACTGAGAGAAGGCTGTCTGTCAAGAACTACACCTCCCAAAAACCCATAGTCAGGCTCTAAACAATGATTCCTGCCTGCAGGAGTCTGTCCCAAAAGTCAGTGATGTTCAGCTTCCATGAAACAACCTCAGAGACCAGGATCTATTCACGTTCAGGAAACTAAAGAACAGAATCAAGTATTTTAAGCCAGAAGGAACTAAGAGACTATCTATCTAGTCAAATCCACTCATTTTACAGATGGGGAAACTGAGACCAGAGAGATGAAGTGACTTGCCCCCAAAAATGCCTTGTGAGCTAGTTAGGACCTTGCACCAACACAGAAGAAATTCTAACAGACTTCGTAGAGAAAGCCTTATTAAATTGCCTGGGATTAAGAATCCATAATGATCCCTTAATAATTCTATGCTTGCAACATGCTGCTGGGATTGGTGTTGAAATTAAAGAATAGGAAGATATATGTGTGTGTGTGTGTGTGTGTGTGTGTATCCTAATAAATGTGTGAATTTCCCTTCATTTACAGTTATTTGGCATTTCTTCACAATTCACCAACAAAGTGTAAGAAAGGAGCATGTTGGAATGCTGGTGCTCCCAGGTGAGTAGACAAGCTGCTGTTTCCAAGCCAGCATGATGCATCACCTTCATAGAGGAGAATGCTTCTCTCTGCATGTGTGGATTTATGCATCCACACACACTGCAAAAGTGATAAAGGCCAAGGCTTCTTTTGATGGAGCTATAAAAAATGCCAATGTATGAGGTCATGTGGATTTGAGCCAAACCGCACCCCCCCCCGTCCAAACAGAATCTTCCCCCTTTTTTTCTTATTCCTTCAATTTACTCTGACACTGACTGATTTGGCAACTGAGAATTAAAAAAATAATAATCATCCCAATTTTGGAGGGAGAAAAAAAGAGGGAAAAGCTTGCTAGGATACTACAAAAAGGGATTAACTCGGAGATTTAGAACTAGAAGGGACCTTAGAGGTCATCTAGTTCCCCTCTCTCACTTTCCAAATGAGGACCTGGAAGACAAATGAGAATGGTCAAATAACTTGTCCAAAGTTAAATAATATGTAGTATTCCTAAATTTGTATTTATTTTAGTTCTATTTGTATTTGTTAGACAGCATAGCAGAGTGACTAGCGATCTATCCTGGAAGTCAGGAAGCCTTTAACACTCACCATCTAACTCCTCTAAGGCACTTAACCTTTCGTGCTCTAGGCCAAACTGACTCTAAGACTCTTAAATTTCTTTTCTTTTTAGAGTCAATTTGGAGCAATTAAGATTCATACGGTTACTAAACATCTAAGGCTGGATTTGAATTCAGGTTCTCCTGACTCCAGGGCTGGTGCTCAATCCACAGTACCATCTAGCTGCCCCAAGACTTTTTTTTTTTCTAAATTTCAGTACTATTTTATTTTCCCAATAACATACAAAGATAGTTCTCAACATTTATTTATTAAAACTTTTTACTTTCAAAATATATGCATAGATAATTTTCAAAATTCACACCTGCAAAACCTTGTGTTCCAAATTTTATCCCTCCCTCCCCCCCATTCCCTCCCCTAGACCACAAGTAATCCAGAAGAAATTCTTCTATACATATTTCCACAATTATGTCATGGAAAATCAGATCAAAAAGGAAAAAATTGAGAAAGAAAACAAAATGCAAGTAAATAACACAAAAAGAATGAAAATACTATGTTCAACATTCATTTTTGTAAGGTTTTGAGTTGCAATTTTTTCTCCTCCCCTTTCTTATCTCTCCCTCCTCAAGACAGCAAGCAGTCTGGTATAGGTTATACATGTATAATCATTTTAAACATATTTTCATATTAGTCATGCTGTTAAAGAAAAATCAGAACAAAAGGGAAAAACCATGGGGAAAAAAAGCAAACAAATGATAATTTTTAAAAGATGAAAGTACTATGCTTCAATTCAGTCTCCATAGTTCTCTCTCTGGATGCAGATGACATTTTCTATTCCAAGTCTATCAAATTGTCCTAAGGCTCCTTTTCAGAGAAAGTACTGACCTATCTTCATACTCACATGGGAGTTCCCTATATTATTGAAATTATAAGTTCATTCCATACCTTGTCTGCTCATTCTTTTCTAGGTTGTACCCTTTTCTAGGTTGCATCCTTTTCCTGAAGTCTCTTTCAAGCCATGGGATTCATACATTGGAGGTATCTTACATCTCTGTGACTTTCTATTCTTATGATGGCTCCTCCAGGAACTCTGTTTAAGGATAGCACCCAAGCCATCCTTGTCTCATTCCTATTTAGACTTTACCCTGGATTTCATCTGCCTTGTCTTTGTGCCTTGGTCCCTAATCCTTTGTTCTCCCCTTTCCAGTTCCCTTTTTCCATTAGAATGTAAACTCCTTCAGGTCAGTCACTATCTCTATTTTTGTCTATATTTGAATAACAAACAATTAGCATAATACCTGGCAAATAGTGTGTAAAAAATGCTTACTGACATTTATCTTCTCTATATACTTATAAAAATACAAGTTACCTCCCCATTAGAATGTAAGTTCTTTGAGGACAGAAGAGTTTTCCTTTTGTCAGTGTTTAGTACAGTGTCTAGCACATAGCATGTACCTAATAAATGCTTGCCAATTTATTGATTAAATAATAATGCTGAAATTTAATACAAGGCTCACTGGTTCTAAATTCACAACTATTTCTTATCATACTACCTCTTGGAAAGAAGTACTTTCATGTTACTAATCTGAATTTTATTGTATTATTTATTTATTTATAGCTTCCATTATAACAATACAAAGAGTTCCTCATATACCTGTCAAAGTCAGGTAGGAGGGATTCACATTTTGCTGGTAATTGAAGCTTAATCTTTTAATAAGTTAATAAGTGCTTATTAATTGCTTATTATATGCCTGGTACTGTGCTATGTGCTGAGGATATAAAGAAAGGTAATTATAACATAATATAATATATACCTAATAATTATATATTACTATGTGCCAGGCAATGTACTAAATACTTTATAATTATTATCTCATTTGATTCTTATGCAATCCTGAGAGGTAGGTGTCATTCTTATCCTCATTTTACAGATGGGGAAACTGAGGCAAACAGATTTTTTTTTAAAATTATTTGCTCAAGGTGACACAGCTACTAAATGTCTGAGGCTGGATTTAAACTCAGATCTTGACTTCAGACCTAGTGCTTATATTCCAGTGGGGCTAGAAACATAAATAAGTATGTATAAAATATATAGTCAGTGGAAATCAGTTTCAGAAAAGAAGGTATTGACAGCTGAGAGGATCCAGAAAAGTTTCTTTGAAAGGTGAAATTTAAATTGTCTTTTTAAAATATTATTTTTAATTATACATAAAGACAATTTTAAACATTCATTTTTTTTAAAAATTTGTGTTCCAAATACTCTCCATTTCTTGGAGATGGCAAGGTAAACAGTTTGATATAGGTTATACATATTCAATCATGTAAAATGTGATTCCACATTAGTCATGTTGTGAAAGAAGACACAGATCAAAAAAAAGCAAAACACAAAAAAATAGAGAAGACAAAAAATAGTGCTTTGATCAGCATTCAGATTCCATCAGTTCTTTCTCTGGATATGGATAGCATTTTTCATCATGAGTACTCAGAATTGTCTCAGATCATTGTACTACTGAGAATTCATAGCTGATCATCAAATAATATTGTTGTTACTGGGTATAATATTATCCTCGTTCTGTTCACTTCGCTTTCCATCAGTTTTCATAAGTTTTTCCAGGTTTTTCTAAGAGCATCTTGCTCATTATTTCTTATAACACAATAGTATTCCATTATAATCACATACCACAAATTGTTCAATCATTCCCCAATTAATGGGCATTCCTTGATTTCCAGTTCTTTGCTATAACAAAGAGCTACTACAAATATTTTTGAATAAATATTCCACACACACAACCCATCTCTTTGGGATACAGACCTAGTAGTGATATTGCTGCATCAAAGGGTATACATGATTTTATAGTACTTTGGGTATAGTTCTGAATTCTTATCCAGAATGATTAGATTAGTTTACAATTCCAACAATGCATTAGTGTCCCAAATTTCCCACATTCCCTCCATCATTTGTCATTTTCCTTTTATGTTCTATTAACCAATCTGATAGGTTTGAAATAGTACCTCAGAATTGTTTTAATTTGCATTTCTCTAATCAATAGTGATTTAGAGCATTTTTCCATGTGATTGTAGATAGCTTCATCTGAAAATTGCCTGTTCATATCCTTTGATCATTTATCAACTGGGAAAGGACTTATAGTCTTTCAAATTTGACTCAGTTCTCTACACATTTAAGAAATGAGGCCTTTATCTAAGATATTTGCTATAAAAATTATTTCCCAGCTCTGTTTTTCTTCCAAACATGGTTGCATTGGTTTTATTTGTACAAAACTTTTAATTTAAAGTAATCAAAATTATCCATTTTACATCCTGCAATGCTCTCTGTATCTTAGTTGATCATAAATTCTTCCCTTCTCCGTAGATCTGACAGGTAAACTAATTTTTTATAATTTGTTTTTGATATCATTCTTTATGTATTAAATTATGTACCCATTTTGGCTTCTAAATGTAAAGTATAAAATGTTGGTCTATTCCTAATATATACATAGTTTCTGTCATCCTATTTTCTAGTGTTCTTAGCATTTTTTTTGTCATATAATGAATTCTTGTCTTGTCCCAAAAGCTTGGGTTTTTGACTTTATCAAATATTAAATACTATAATCATTTACTACTGTGTCTTATGTATTCCATTGATCTACCATTCTATTTGTTAGTCAGTACCAGTTTATTTTGATGACAATGAATTTCTGGTTCTGGCTAAGAGTGTGGATCAATGGACTAGATTAGGTACACAATATGCAGTAGTAACAACCATAGTAGTCTAGTGTTTTAATTGAATCTTGAAGGAAGTCAGGAAAGCCAAGAGCTAGAAGTGAATGTGCATACCCTCTGATCCAGCAGTGTCACTACTGAGTCTGTATCCCAAAGAGATCATAAAAGAGAGAAAAAGATCCACATGTACAAAATTGTCTGTAGCAGCTCTTTTTGTAGAAGAAAAGAATTGGAAATTGAGTGGATGCTCATCAATTGGGAAGTTGCTGAATAAGTTATGGTATATAAATGTAATGGAATATTATTGTTCTATAAGAAATGGTGAGCAGGCTGTTTTCAGAAAAGTTCAGAAAGACATATGCACTGATGCTTAATGAAGTGAGCAGAACCAGAAGACTGTACATGTTTAGAGCAATATTGTGTCATGATCAACTATGGCAGACTTACTTAGCTCTTCTCAGCAATATGGTGATCCAAGACAATTCCAATAGATTTGGGAGCAGCAAGTAGGCCACTCAAGTTGGATTACAGAATATATCAAAATTTATAAAACGTAAGGCTAAGAAGGTGGGATGGACTTAGAGGAGAGCTGGAAAAAGCCCAAACTGGCAAGTGAGAGCCAATGGTTAATTTTTAATATAAGCATTTGCATATTGAAAATCAGCAAATGCTACAAATCAGGGCTTGATTTATTGATTGTCTAAACTTAAAACAATGATGAAAAAATGTTAATAAAGCAGATTAAACTTAATAGTGTGTCTTTGTCAGCTGTTAAACTTTTACCAGCATATTTCTGGATAGACCAAGTTAAGAAGAGGTCTAAATGCCAGAGGATTTTATGTTTGATCCTAGAGATAATAGGGAACCACTGGAACTCATTCAGAAAGGGGAGTGACCTGGTCAAAGCTACACTGTAGGAAAATCATTTTGGCAGCTGAAGGGAGGATGGCCTGAAAGTAAAGAAAGTCTTGAGGCAAGGAGACTAGTTAGAAGGCTATTAAAATAATATAAGTAAATAGTGATAAGGGAATGAATTAGCATGACAACTATGTAAATGAAAAGAAGGGGACATACATGAGAGAGATTGGCAAGGTAGAAATGACAAGGTTTGACAACAGAATGGATATGTAGGGTTAATAAGTTTGAGGAGTTGTAAATGAGGGTCCAGATAACTGGGATATCACCTTGAGGATCTCAATAATAATAGGGAAGTTCAGATGAGTAAAGGGTTTGGGAGAAAAGGTTAATTCTATTCTGGACAGGTTAGGTTTGACATCTAGCTCAAAATATCCAAAAACTTATGTTGATTCATGATTGGAGCTCTAGAGAGAAACTAGGGCTAGATACATACACTAGATCTGCTTTTTGTTTCTGTTGTTCAGTAGTTTCAGACATGTCTTATTCTTCATTTGGAGTTTTCTTGGCAGATACCAGAGTGGTTTGCTGTTTCTCCAGTTCATTTTACATATGAGGAAACTGAGGTAAATAGGCTTAAGTGACTTGCTCAGAGTCACAAGCTAGTCTATGTCTGAGATTAGATTTGAACTCTGGTTTTCCTGACTCTAGGCCCAGCACTCAATTCGCTATGCCATCTAGCTGATGAGAGCAATAAATGAGTAAATATAGAGAGAAAAGAGAAGGTTCAGGGCAAGGCCACAATTAGTGGACATGACTTTTGAAGAATCATCAAAAGGGACAGGTAAGGATCAAAAAAGAGAGAAGAATCAAGAGAGTATTGTTAAAGCAACAATAACAACCTAGAAAGGAGAATACACAGAAAGAGAAGGTGATCAACAGCATCATATACTGTAGAGAAGTCAAGAAGAATGAAAACTGAGAAAAAGCCACAAAATTTTC
>JAJPUD010000569.1:0-35816 GCA_023553655.1 Myrmecobius fasciatus | reverse complement strand
TTTCAATTTTACTAATCTCTCCTTTTATTTTTAGGATTTCAAGTTTGTTATTTGATTGGGGGTTTTTAATTTGTTCTTTCTCTAGCTTTTTTAGTTGCAAGCCCAATTCATTGATTTTCTCTTTCTCTATTTTATGCAAATAAGCATCTAGAGATATGAAATTTCCCCTTATTACCGCTTTGGCTGTATCCCACAAATTTTGGTATGTTGTCTCATTATTGTCATTCTCTTGGATGAAATTAGTAATTGTGTCTGTAATTTGCTGTTTCACCCATTCATTCTTTAGGATAAAATTATTTAGTTTCCAATTGGTTTTTGGTCTATTTTCTCCTGGCCTTATATTGCATGTGATTTTTATTCCGTCATGATCTGAAAAAAATACATTTATTATTTCTGCCTTCCTGCATTTGATTTTGAGGTTTTTGTGTCCTAGCACATGGTCAATTTTTGTATAAGTTCCATGGACTGCTGAGAAAAAAGTAAACTCCTGTCTGTCTCCATTTAATTTCCTCCAAAGATCTATCATATCTAACTTTTCTAACATTTTGTTTACCTCCTTAACTTCTTTCTTATTTATTTTGTGGTTTGATTTATCAAGTTCTGAGAGAGGGAGGTTGAGATCCCCCACTATTATAGTTTTGCTGTCTATTTCTTCTTGCATCTCTCTGAACTTTTCCTCTAGGAATTTCCATGCTATACCACTTGGTGCATATATGTTTAGTATTGATATTGCTTCATTATCTATGGTACCCTTTAGGAAGATATAATTTCCTTCTTTGTCTCTTTTAATTAAGTCTATCTTTGCTTTTACTTGGTCTGAGATCAGGATTGCTACCCCTGCTTTTTTTTGTTCACTTGAAGCATAATAGATTCCATGGCTAGATCTTTTGTGTGTGAGGTAATTAGTGTTAAATGACTTGCTTAGGATCACACAGCTAGTAAGTATTAGACGTCTGTGGCTGGATTTAAATTAAGGCCCTTCCTGCCTTCTAAGGCAGGTGCTCTATCCACTGTGCCATCTAGCTGCCTCAAGGCCCTTAGATTTTGCAAGCAGGAGATCACTGAGAACTTTGAAGGGGGTTGTTTCAGTTGAATTTGAGATCTGAAGTCAGACTGCTAAGGGTTTGCAAGAGAATGAAAGGAGAACTAGAAGAACCAAGGATAAATGCTTTTCTCAAGGAATTTAGCTGAAAAGGGAAGGAGAAATATGGGACAAGAATGAGAGAACATGAAATAATCAAGCTAGAGTTTTACAGTTTTGTTTTATTTTGTTGTTGTTGGTTTGTTATTTGTTTCTAAGCATTTCTAAGCAGCAAGGAAATAGCCAGTACATGAGGGAGAACTGAAGATAAGAAAGAGGAGGGAGAGATCTGTTGGGGAAGTTAGGAGACGATGGCATCAAAGATGCATTTGGAAGCAAGGCCATTGCTTTTTGCAAAACTTACAAACCTACTTTTCTTAATCTACTTGTTAGAAATCTCTCTAAAGCATATTAGACTACTACTCCTTTACTCTCTTAAAGGAAATAAAGCTAATTGAGATCTTTCTGGATGAATCAGGTTGAGTCTAAAGTCCATTACAATTCTAGCATTCTATTATGCCATGTTATTATGCTATATTATGCAACATTTTGATTCACTCTAGGAAACTGTCAGACTGATGAGCATCTTAGGAGAGTCATATCTGCTTTTCATAGTTCTTCTCTCTCCTTCCTCTGTCCACTTTCCACATCTTTCACCTATAGATTCTGACTGCCCCCTACTCAGAAGAATTCTAGTCCAGAACTGAGAAAAGACAAGGAACTCCATCGACTTTATTCTATCACCTATTGGTCCTTAGTGACTAAATCCCTGCCTTTACTTCAGTTCTTTAATAAATGAATTTCCTCCCTACTGCCCCAATTCTCTGTTTTTGGCTTATTTTCCCAACCTTTCTGTCTAGTTATCCTATTTTGAGACCAGAAGTAGCTGACCTTGATCCTAAAGAAATCTGCTAGAAATGTGAAAATCCAAGAAGAGAAGGGCTAAGGAAAATGAAAACTTTCTGTTTTGGAATCTGCTAGGTTTGGTATACACACGATTGTCTAAATGAGGGTCAGAAGCTGACTCTAAGCCTCCATCGTGGAATAAAATGCATGGGCTTTGTGATAACTATGCTACTCAGAAGCCTTTGACATTTATCTCTAGGTTTGTGGCTGTGCTCCAAATGGTTGAGGTTCCTGGAATTCTGGCTTCCTGATAAGTGGGGTGTCACTGTACAAAAATTTCCCTACTGGAAAGGAAGACTAGACAATATATTAACAAATGGTCCATTTCATATTTTCAATAAATTATGAGCCTTCTTCATATCCCATGAAATATGGAAGCTAAAGCCTGCTTCTCTTTGATTCAGGAAAAACGAGTTTTGGGCTCCTTTGTATTTATTATAAAAAATGTACTGCCCTTGAGAAACCAAGGCTATTTGGTTCTGTTGCTCTGCAAGAGATATAAGGCATTTAATTTAGGTTTGTTTTACTAAGGACAAGGAACTATCAGGGGCTTATTCATCCATCTAATGCTAGAGATACACCCAGGTAAGCTCCTTTCATGTATGACTCTTTACCAGTTCCAGCCACAAGTTTATAGTTATTATTCTAGCAAGAGGTTGCTTCCAAGCAGGACAGGATGGGAGAACCAAATGTTGTTACTCTTAGAGATATAGTCCAAGGCCTGGGTGAATAAACCTGGCAACATCTGGCCAATAGTTGGCCTACCCAGTCAAATTCCTACTTGGAAATAGAAGTTAATATCTATGTTGGTAGTGGGGTTCAGGGGCGTGAGGCCTAAAGATGATGCTTTCTTGCATTCTTGATAATATTTCTTGCCTCAAGCCCCAAACTTGTCAGATACTTGATATAGTTGTTGCCATGACTGTCTTAACTGGAAAAGAATTCAGTAAGTCAAGTTCTTAGGGCCTTGGGCATAGAACATTTTCAATAAATGTCTTTGGACTAAAGTGGAATGTCTTCACATACTGTTTGGGTGTTCTTCTGGTAGGTAGAGGAAACCAGAATATCACTGGCTGTTATTCCCCATGGCTGAAAAAATCCCCAGAGAGTCTTGCTAATGAAAGTGCAGTGCAAAAATGGAAACGAAGCTGCCTTTTAAAACAATTAATTAGAGTTATGTTTATTGTTCTATTTGGATCGACACTATTAATATTAATGCTTCTTAAAATTATTTCATCAGACATTTATTGCTTATCTGTGTGCTCATTACAATGCTGCCTTCTCTTTTTCTCTTTAGAACTTCCCCAAATTGGCTTCTTGCAAAAGCTGTACCCTCCTCTCTGGTACACCTGTTTTTCTGCCAGTTCTCTGACAAGGGCAAAGACGTTGGCTCAGGGGAACTCCTGCTTTTCATTGTAATCACCGTAGTGAGTGTGAAGGAGATCAGTTCCCCAGGATGAATGGAAAGACAGAATTACCTACTCAGAAACTGGCTTGGAGGCAGGAAGAGTGAGCCTTTTTAATTCTCTTGCTGGAGGTCGAGGTGGGTTCTGGGAAGCGCCAGACAATGCCTGACCCTAGGGGGAGAGCTCTAAGCACTTCCCTAATAAGATAGCAACAGAGAGATGACACATAAAATGAAGGGAAATCTTCAATAAGGGAATTGAAAGAAAATCATTCACCAGGATAGAGAAGTAGATTGAAAAGCTGTGAGGCTGGCGACTTGTCGGGAACCTTTCGGCTCCATGGCGGCTGAAACTGTCCAGCCTTCTAACCACAACAGGAGAAAAACTACAATTTTAAAAATTAACCCAGGACTCCAAGTCTCTGGACACAGCAATTGTCAGGCAGGAAACCAATAGAACTGTGCTTTTGAGTTGGGGAGAGGAGGAATTCTGTGTGAAAATTTTAATTTGGGGACTTTTTTGTACATAGAAAGAAATGAGTCTTGTCATTGTGACCTTAGTGGTAATGAGTCAAGGAACAAGCATCTATTAAGTGCCTACTATGTACAAAGTACTGTATTGGTTGCAGGGTATATTGAGACCAAAAGGAAATAGTCCTTGCCCTCAAGGAGCTTACATTCTCTTGAAAGAGACATGTACTTATATTATATATTATATATATACATATATATATATACTATATATTATATACAAATATTATATAATATCATACATTATATTACATATTATGTGTACAAAATTATTGTTATATAATATATGTCAACAATCACATATATATTATATATCCAAAATGGATATAATTTGGAGAGGAAAGCAGTATTAGGATGGGGAGGGAAATCAGGAAAGGCCTTATGGGGAGGGAGGCATTTTGAGTTGAACTTTGGAGGAAACTAAAGATTCTAAAAAGAGAGAAAGAACAATTTCCCCTCCCCCAAGGTATGAGGCAAGAAAGCAAAGAATATACCATAAGATATGATGAACAGAAAGAAGTCCAGTTTGGTTGGACAGAAAGACTGTCAAGAAGAGTAATATCTATTTCAAACTTGAAAAACTCTGATCTTTATAAGTTTAAAGTAGGAGCACTTACCCTTAGGGATATCAAAAGGGGCACTTACTCAGGAATATATTGGAGTCAATTCATTGGACTCAGATTGTGAGTATTTATACCTCGGAAATTAGCAAATGCTACAAATCAGAGTTTGATTTATTGTTTTGTGGATTGTCTAGACTTAAGAAAGAGATGGATAAAATACAAATAATGCCTATTAAATTAGAAGTGTGTGGTGCATACAGACATTCCCCTCTCACCCTCAACCCCCAGATAGTTGTTAAACATTTACCAGCATACCCTTGTACCTATCTAATAAGAATGGTTAGCCATCATGGTTATGTCAATAGATGGTCATTGATTATCCATAATTAATTACAGACAACTCTCAGTTATCTATGCAAATGCAGAAAGCAATGGAAAAGAACACTAAAAAAATCATTTCCTTTTAGTTTAGGAATGTATCCCACCTTCCACAGTTACTGACTTCAGGACTCTGGGCAAATGACTTAATCTCACAGTGTGCTAGGCAATTCTCTGAGATTCTGATTTGCAGGGAAGAGGTCAATTTTCTGGATAGAGAGAGTCAAAAGCACAGGTTTATTCAATCCCTATCTCTATCCTTGGATGAATATATTTTTTTTGACTGGATGAGAGGAGATTCTTTGCCTCAATTGCTACTTAGTCTTAATCACTGAATGGGTGTGGCCTCAATCAAACTGAGACCTGTGGAAGACCTTAGTTTAAAAAAGCCAAGATCTCCCACTGCATCCGGGGGCCATCTATATCCAGCCATTGAACCCAAATGGCTCTGAAGGAGAAAGTGAGGCAGGTGACCTTGCACAGCCCTCCCTCCAATTCACTTGCATGTCATAACACCACCTCTCTGAAGTCACAGTCCTCCAGGAAGGAAGGATAAAAAGCAACAACTATCCTTGGGAGGTATGTAGTTTATATTTGCTTCATTCAGTCTTATGGCTATCAATGTTGGTTTGATGACACATATTAAAACTGAAGTTGTAGATTACCCAAAGGACAATGGATCGCACATGGGTGGTCCCAAGAAGCCCTAAATACATCATAAAGAATTATATGGGATCATAGGATTGCAGACTTAGAGCATGAAAGGACATTAGATACTATCTAATTCAAGTAATCTAAACCCACTTTGTGGTATAGATGTCATTGGCAAGCTGGTGAATCCCATAAGCACCTTCCAAAAATAATATTCTTAAAGACATGAAATAAAATATATAGGATTGCCAAGGGATCCAAGTTTATTGAAATAGTTATCAAAATAATTTTAAAAACAAGTTTTGGACTCTGGATTATATTGAGATAAAGCTGTTTTTTTGTTTCCATCCCAAATTCATGAATTCTGTGAAATCCATCCATGAACCAATTGAAGTTCCCTGGATCCCAGATTAAGATCCTCCAATTCTGACATTCTGACCCACCTCTGATATTCTATTTTCTAAGTTGTCTTCCAACTCTGGTGCTGTGCAATCTATCACCTGATTATCCCAACTGTTTCAGTTAAATGCAAAATTTGTGGTTCCTGATGCTAGCATGTCTTCACTGAGGAGGGAAAACTTTATTTGAAACCATTCATTCTTATCAGTCTAACAAGATTGCTTTATTTCTTATAATCCAGCCTATTCCTATCACTTTGATTGAAATAAGCTGTTGATCTTGTTATCCATATCACCACCAGGGGGTCATATCACAGCTTGCACAACACACGCTAGTATTCACACCGCCAATAACAGTATCTGGATAGCTCAGCTCAGCCTTGTAGCCATCTTTCCTGATTATCAGATCAGTCTTCCCCTGGCCTCTTGCTTCTCTCTTTCAGAACACCTCTGTCCATCCCCTTTAATTAAACACCAAAAGCAATTGAATTATCCAATCATGCCTGCCTAATCTGATTGTTATTGTTAATACAAATGATTTGCCAACTGAATTTTGGATCTGACTTAATTGGAAATCACATGGATGAGTAATGATGATGGACTTGACTTTTAATACCTTCTGCTATATCCTTCCTTCTTACTTCCCACCCTTCCCCCCACCAATAAATACATTAGTTTTTCTTGCTAAAGTGTACCTAGTATCCTGTACACAAGATAATCAGATGGTCTCCAAAAATAAGGAACAAAAACACCAGATGCTGTCTTACCCTGTGGCCTTGGGGGAGTCAATGAACTTTTCAAAGCCTCCATTTCTCTGGCTGTTTATTATTGCCAGGTATAACTCAAATGCCACATCTTCCATGAAGCCTGCCCTGATCCCTTCCCTTTTCTCCCCCTCCCTCTCCTTCCTTGGAAGTGATCTCTGTTTCCCTTCAATTTCTACAACATTGTGTACATCCCTCTTTTATGGCACTTATATTCTGCCTGGGATTTTATGAGACGTATGCTTGTCATATTATGCCTCCCAACTACAGGGTTCTGTAAAGTCAGAAGCCATGTCTTCTTCATCTTTATATTCCAAACAGCATTTAGTATAGGGGTCATAGGGATTCAGTAATGTTTCTTGCATACAGGAATAAATAACTGTTAAGTTTTATTTCATTAATTCTAGTGTGTGCACATATGTCAGCTGGTGATGGTAGTTATACTATAAAATTATCAGAATCATTTAGGAATCATCTACCCTCCATTCATTTATATTTCATCTATGTCAAATGTAGTGAATTGTGAGGGATTATGTATCAAATACAGATATAATGCAACCCATCCAAAACCAGAGAGAGGGGTGTCACAGTGGGAATCAGTTTCTCTCTACCTGTTTCTGCCAGGATCTCACTGGTAATAATTAACACTGCTTGCCAATTACTCCTTAGCTCCAGCTCTAAGTGACTGATTCTTTGGTTTACTGTCTCATTTGCATCTAGGGGTGTGCGATTATGTTTCCATTCATCCAATCAATTGGCTTGTTTCCCCCACCTACTTAGCCACTCCCATTCATTACATCCCTGGCTATGTGCCTCATTGATTCACCTCTCCCAAGGTCATTAATTTATAAAGCATTTAATTGGATTCGATAAAAGGTAATAAAGGGGAAGCATTACTCCCATGTACCATAGACATAGACCATACCTTCTATTTGATTTTAAGAACCAGGATATGCTTTTCCCACTCCACACACACAAAAAGGGCAGAAATCTTTTTTTTTTTTTTTTGAATGGATATACATGTTTCCAAACCAATCTCTACCACTTGTATTGAGGCCTGGGTCACAGGATAGTATGAAGCAATATCTGTTCATCTATCTTCATTTCCAATAAAACTGAAGCTGGATACACATTTAATTCACTCCTTACTAGCTTAGATTAATTAGACAGTAGTTTAACTAACTATAGAAACTAGGGATGTCTTTCCAAGTCTGTAACTGTATAGGACTCATTTGGTGGGCTATTACAGAGTTCAACTTCCTCACTTCACTTCAGTCTCCTCTCCTTATCTCTATTCCTTTGCAATTGAATAAAGCTATTAGATTTTCTCCCGGAGGTGGCTATTGCCTGCTGTCAGTGTCCCTTCAATGATAAATGGCATGAAGGGATGATGGAACTTCCCTTGGCCATCTTGTCATTTGCTCTGTTGTGACCCTACTTATCTTTTAAATCACTATCTCTAGAAACCATCCCTAGATAAGTTAGATTGACTACTAGCTTTGAATTTTTTGCCCTGAGACTGAGTTGAACTGATTGATAAGTGTGTGCCAACTCAGCACTGTATCTAACCAACCCCAGACCAGGTCAATGTTTCCATCCCATTTAGTCAACCAACACTGCCTTCTTGTCATTTGCCCTATTCTTGTATGTGCCATTCCCCCCTCCATGTGCTTTGAATACAGTAACTAAATTGACTGCTCTAAAGCTTTATTCACTATTCTTGAATCCCCAGACTTCTATTGTCATCTCCCATATGAGCATATAATGAAGTTGAGCGCAAGGGCTTTCTCACTTTTATATTTATATTGCAAGTCTTTAGAATAATGCTTAACTTTTGGAAACATTTAATAATTATTTTTTCATTCATTCACATATTCAATTACCAGCCTATGTTCTGGAAATATCTTGTATAGATACACTTGAACATAGCTATCTCTTTACACTTTACTATATCCTTTGATTTATATAATAGATACCATCTTAAGAAGTTGAGTCCAAATATTATTTTTTCTTTATTATCAAACTATATTTTAAATTTACTATGGATGAGTACTGTAAAATAACTCTGGGAAAAATTGTTCTGTAAAAGGTAAATATATTTTTTGGAATATGAATAATCACTTTTAGAATCATCTGGTTTTTCTAGATTTGGATCATCATGCATTTTATTGGGGAAATTCAGGCATACTAACTAGTCATCAAAGTATTGATATAGTGGATCACTGGACTTGGAGTTAGAAAGACCTGATCTCAAATCCAGCTTTAGATACTCACTAGTGCTGTGTACCTGAGCATTTGCTTGGACTTTAATTTCCTTGTCTGTAAAAAAAGGGTTCTGAGGTCTTTTCCACTTCTAAATCTATTATCTTAATATATTTTCCCTTATTTTTTTTTTGTTTTCAGGATTTACCTTTATAAGATTTTGATGTCCATTTTTTTTCTCCTTCCCTCCTTTCTCTCCCCTCTCCTCAATATAGAAAGCAATCTGATATGAGTTATACATGTACAATCCTATTAAACACATTTTTATATTAGTCATGTTGTGAAAAAAGAAACAGAATAAAAGGAAAAAACAAAGAGAAAGAAAAACACAAAACAAAACAAAAGTGAAAATAGTATGTTTCAATCTGCATTCAGACTCTGTAGTTATTTCTCCATATGTGGATAACATTTTCCTTCATGAGAATTTTGTAATTGTCTTAGATTTATTATATTGCCAAGACACCATCTTTCAAGAAATTATCAAAGAAAACTGCCCTGATATCCTAGAACCATAAGGTAAAATTGAAATTGACAGATTCCACTGGTCACCTCCTAAAAGAAATCCCCAAATGAAAACTCTCAAGAATATTATAGGCAAATTCCAGAGCTTCCATGTCAAGGAGAAAATATTACAAGTAGGAAAAAAACAGTTCAATTATGGTGGCCCCACAGTCAGGATAACATAGGATTTAGCAGTTTTTACATTAAAGGATCAGAGGGCTTAGAATATGATATTCTGAAAGGCAAAGGAGCTACAACCAAGAATCACTTACCCAGCAAAATTGAATATAAACCTTTCAGGGTGGGGGGAGGAGATGGATATTCAATAAAAGAGAGGACTTTCTTTTTTTTTTTTTCTGAAGCAATTGGGGTTAAGTGACTTGCCCAGGGTCACACAGCTAGAGAACGTTAAGTGTCTGAGACCAGGTTTGAACTCAGGTCTTCCTGACTTCAGGGCTGGTGCTCTATCCACTGCACCACCTAGCTGCTCCAATAAAATAGAGGACTTTCAAACAATCTTGATGAAAAGAACAGAGCTGAACAGAAAATTTGATTTTCAAATAGAAGACTCAAGAGAAGCATAAAAAGGTAAACAAGAGAGGAAAAGCATAAGGGACTTAATGGGGTTAAATTATTTACATTTCTACTTTGGGAAGATGATACTTGTAACTCATAAGAACTTTCTCATTATTAGAGCAATTAGAAGGAGTCTACATAAACAGGCACAAGGATGAGTTGAATATGAAGGGATGATATCTAAAAAAAATTAAGGGGTGAGAGAGGAATGTACTGGGAGAAAGGGAAAGAGTAGGGTAGAATGGGATAAATCATCTCACATAAAAGAGTAAGAAACTGCCTTTCCAGTGAAAAGGAAGAAAGAAAAGGTAAGGAAGAGTGAATAAATCTTCCTATCATAAGAAGTGCTTCAAAGAAGGAATAATATATTCAGTTGGGCATATCAATCTATTTCCACACACACACACACACACACACAGGAAAGTAGGAGGCAAAGTGGTGGTGGTGGTAATAGAAGGGAAATTAGATTGGGAAAGGGAGAATTCAAAAGCAAAACACTTTTGAGGAGGGATAGAGTGAAAGGAGCAAGAGAATAGAATAAACAGGAAGGGAATAGATTGAGAGGAGATAAAGTTAATAGTAATTGTTTTTCAAACAAATAGAAAATGGAATCAAATGGATAAAAAAAAATGAAAGCCATTCCCCAATTGATAAATGATCAAAAGAATGATCAAAAAGAATAGAAAAGTTTTTAGATGAAATAATCAAAGTTATCTATAGCCATATCATATATCTATAGCCATATGAAAAAATGCTATAACTCACTATTGATTGGAGAAATGCAAATTAAAATAATACTGAGGTACTTACCGTATACCTAGTAGATTGACTACTAGGACAGAAAAGGAAAATCACAAACGGTGAAGGAGATGTGAGGGAAATGACACATTAATGCACTATTGGTGGATTCTGAACTGATTCAACCATTCTGTAAAGCAATTTGGAACTATATATCCAATGGGGCTATCAAACCATGCATACTCTTTGACCTAGAAATACTACTACTAAGTCTATATCCTAAAAGAGATAAAAAAAATGGAAAAGGACTTACATGTACAAAAATATTTATAGCACCTCTTCTGGTGGCAAAGAATGAACAAATTGTGGTATGTGATTTTTATGGAATACTATTGATGCTCTAAGAAACTTGGGACTTACATGAGCTGATCCAAAATGAAATGTATTATATACAAAGTAACAGCAATATTGTAAAATGATCTGCTATGAATGACTTAGCTGTTCTCAGCAATACAATGATTCAAGACAATTCTAGATTTAATGATGAAAAAAAGCATGCTTTTTTAACTTTATTTTTCTTGAAGGTTTTTTTTGTCTATAGTTTTTTCACAACATGACTTATCATGAAAATGTTTTGCATGACTACACAGGTATAACCTATACTGAATTGCTTGCCTTCTCACTGGGGACTTGGGATGGGGAGGGAAAAAGGGAGAGAATTTGGAACTCAAAGTTTTAAAAATGAATGTTAAAAATTGTTTTTACATGTAACTGGGGGAAAATACTAAATGTATTTTTAAAAAAAGCTTCATGGTGAAATTTAGCTGAGCTATGAATGATGGATAGGATTTAAGCAGATACAAATACAGGGAGTGTATTTTAAATAGAAAGATGCTTTGAAAGTGCAAACAGATATAGATTTTAAAAGATTTTTAAAATAATATAAAAAATATATAAATGAATTATTTTCAAAGAAAGTACAGTAACATGCAAGGAATAACAAGTTACATAGGTTGGCTGGAACATAAACTACACAGAGGAAAGTAATGCATTGTGTGATTAGGAAGGACCTTGAATACCAAGTTTAAAAGTTTGGACTTCATTCAAAATGCAAAGTGAAGCCATTGAAGATTTTTGAGCACTGAACACAACTGGAGCTGTGTCTTGGGAACATTATTAATCTGATAGCATGTATAGAATGGATTGGAGTAAAGAAAGATAAGAATCACAAATTTGAGAACTAGAAGAGGTCTTGTAGTCTGACTTCTCTTCTTTCACAAATGAGGAAAATAAGATCTAGAGAATGCCCAACATGACACAGATGATCAATAAGAATTGGGATTCAAACCAAAGTTCTTTGACTACAAATCTAGCATTCTTTCTGTGTTGCCATGATGCCTAGAAGTAGGAAGAATGGGTCTCTATAGACACACATAATCTGAGGCCAATAGGAAAGAAAAAACAGATATGAAGAGTATTTCAGAGGTATAAATACCAAGAATTTCTTATAAACCAGCTATTGTTTTCATAAAGGTTTAAATAAATAACTAGACCAAAGAGGAGATTTTACTGAATTTTCCACCCCTTGAAATGATTGTAATAGAATCATTTGGACACTGAGTTACTTTATCTTTCTCTCTACTTTCCCCCAATCCAAGTTCTAACAATCAATTCAATAAGGGAAGGGAATAAATATTTATACAGCATGTACAATGTGCTAAAGGCACGATGCTAAATGCTTTACAAATATCTTGTATGATTGATAAATAGGTTCATGTTCAGCTACCACAGTTTTCTGTCTATTATATACTCCTCAATACATCATAATCCACCTCTACCAAATAACTCTGGTATTCTTTCATGATGTACAGAGCATGTATCTCATTCATCAATTGGGGCTAGAGTTATCACAATTCTTTGGCATCTCAGTGTGATTTAGAAATCACAGAAAGAAGAGGGACATTGGCGGTCATCTAATTTGGCTTATGTCTGGGTAGGTATTTTCCCTACTATCTTTCAGTGTATCATGCAGTCTCTACTTGAGAATGGGAACCCACTTTTTGTTAAGGCAGTCCATTACACATTTGGACATTTTCACAGTTGTTCAAATATATACACATATACATATATAGATGTGGGGGGAGAGACGGAGAGAGAAGAAAAGAGAGGGAGAAAGACCAAGACCAAGACAAAGAGACAGAGATGGAGACAGAGAAACAGAGATACATTGAGAAAAAGAGGAAGACAGACAGAGATAACTATGTTGGTGTGGACTTTGGTTTAATAAATAGGGAGAAGTCTCTGGGTGAAAATTCTATCAATATCTATCTGAAATTTGTCATTAATTCATAATCTTAGAGAAAGAATTATCTGGGGCATTAAGAGGTTAAGGGACTTGCCCTGATTGCTCATTTAATTGCTATATATTTAATTGATCTAATATGGGACTTGAATCCAGAACCTTCTAACTTTTAAGATAGGCCTTCCATCCCCTACACTAGGAGCCTCTTCAAATATTAGTGTAACTCACATTTGCCTAATCCTTAAGAGTTTATGAAGTGCACATGTTTTTCTTCCCACTTGATGAGGTAACTAAAAATGCCTTGTTCACAGTCACCAAGCTATTGAAGGTCAAAGTTGGGACTTCAACTCAGGTCTCTTGTTTCCAAATCCAGCCTTGTTTTCACTCTTCCAGGCTTCCTCTCTTTTGGAATTGTACGTACAGTAGCGTGGATGGAGAAGCTTCTGGCTCTCCCCAAAGCCGCTCATTATTCTGCCTCTCAGGCTGCAGTCCCAGCAGCCACCCTGTTCAGCTGTTGGGTACCCAGTGCCACCTTGGCTTTCACATGAAATATGCTAATCTTGGGGCCACGATTTAATAGAGGGTCCAGCTGGTGAGAGCATTTATTTCAGAGAAGTGTGAATGCTGTTGCCATGGCATGCAGCCTTATACCCAGGGAGCAGAAACTATGGGAAAAAGAAACCATTTTTTTTGTGATGAGTGTTTTCTCCCCTTTCTCCAAATTTCATTTCCCTCTCTGTTTCACAACCAATTCTCATTTCAGTTTTGTGTCGAAAACTGGCACTCAGATAGCAGTTTCAGTCAGAGAGCTCTGTGCTCTCCATATGTTTACGATCTCCCCCTTCTATCTACAAAGAAGGGGGCTATGAAAGAGTTATTTTCCCATCGTGTGTGAAAATAGCATCTGAATCAAGAAAGAAACATGAGAAGCTCAACACCGTACATGCTATAAATCAACTCCTAGCTTAGAGAAGGCTCATCGTCAGACAAACTGCTTGTCGGCCACCCTGAGTTCCAATTAAATTCATGCAAACTCGATAAAATGTTTGAAGAGAAAGACAAAACTGTGGGTCTCTCCGACAAGTTCTCATTTGGCTTCTGTGTATGCATGTGTGTTTGTGTGTATGTTTCCATGCATACAGATATATAGAACACAGAAGATGTTAAGTACGTGCCCTTTCATTTCTATGACTCCCTATTCCCCATAAGATAATACACAGACTCCTCAGACTAGCATTTAAGACCCCCTGCATCCCCTCCCAATTTGGCTCCTGGTTTATTTCAGGCTACTCCACACAGCCTACATTCTAGACAAAGTGGGAGACAGCTCATCTCCTGCCTCCACGTGCTCATCAAGGACTCTACCCAAAACCTGGAAGACATTCCCTTCTCATTTCTGTATATGGAAAGACTTGTACTGTATTCCCTCGAGGCCCATTTCCCCCACCACCTCCTCCAAGAACTCTTTCCTAATTTCCTTCAGCTGGAAGTGTCCAATCAATTAACAAGCATTTATTAAAGAAGGACTGGAATTTAAGAATTCCTTGAAGGACCAAGCTGCATTAACTGAAAATGGTGCACACACTAGAGATAGTAGGATGAAAATATTTATTCATAGTCATTTTATAATATTTGCTTGCAATTATCTGTATGCACAGTGTATGTCCTCAGATAAAAGAAATTACAATAAAATTATTTTAAAATTCCCGCATCAATTGACCCAAATTGATGCCCCTGACCTTCTAGTGTTTATGTTCTTGTTATGTGCCAAGCACTGTGCTAAGTGCTAGAGATACAAAGAAAAAGCCAAAACAGTCCCTGCTCTCAAGGAAAATAACAATCCTATAAAATAGGTACACATATGATACTGGGAATGTGGAAGTAATCTTTCTTTTCCCAAACTGATTTCTCTTTTGCTCCTATTTCAGTTTTTACTTTGTATCAGTGTTACTGATGTATCTGTAATATCCATCTCATTACTTAGTATGGTCTGTGAAAGAAGGATTTATATATTGTCTTTGTATCCCCAGAGCTTAGCATTGCACTTTTCATACAGTAAGCACTTATTAAATGCTTCTTCCTTCATTCATCTCTGAAGAGAGCAATGTGACACAGTAGATGGCCTTGAAACCAGGTCACCTGAGTTACCTTAATCATTTGTGTAGACAAGGCACTTTACCTGCCGAAGTCTCAATTTCTTCATCTATGAACTGAATATAATACTGCTTGTCCAGTCTACTTCCCAGGATGTTATGAGGAAAGTGTTTTGCAAACACTGAAAAATACTATAGAAAAATAAGTATGATAATAATTGGCACCTAAGAAATATTTGCTGTCTTTGTTATAATGAAAGTTCTTTCGCTACTCTAAACAAACCTTAATTCCCACTGCCATTGTCCTATTATAAATTCTTATCATTTTACCTAAACTATTGTATTCTCTTAGCTGAAATCACTGCTTCCCTACTCTCCCACTCCAATTTATCCTGCACACTGCTGCCAGATTAATCTTCCTAAAATACCATTTTCATTACATCACTCTCCAAATCAAAAAACTTCACTGTGTACAGGAAAAAGCCAAGACTTCTCAGCCTGGCATTCAAGGCCCTCTACAATCTGACCCTAATCTGTATTTCCAACTTTTCCTCCTATTACTCTCCAATAATTAAAAAAAAAAAATTTCCACACCAATCAAACAGATCTCTCTGGCTCCCAAACAGACATGATATCTTCCTGTCGGTTCCTACCAATGGTCTCAGGAGTAGCTTTGTAGCCTGTCTGTCTCCCTCTCCTAACTCTATATTCTACTCATTCTTCAAATGCAAGCCCACCTATTCCTTCAAGCCTTCCTTGGGGATGCCAGCTCACACTGATCACTCCCTCTTCTGGAGTCCTGAAACACTCACTATCTCTGCCAGGCCTTGGGGATTTGCCCACTTCTTCATATTGCTCACTATCTTTTGGTGTGCTTTAGTCTTCAATCTCTAGTTAAACTTGAAGCCTGACTGCCACTTTCTGCCCGTGTGATCTTGGGCAATCACTTCCATCCCCTGGGCCTTCATTTTCCTTATCTGTAAATTGAGGGGATTTATCTCTAAGGCCTTTCCCCTGTCTAAAATCTATGATTTTATAACAGACTGTGAGTTCCCCAAGGAAGAGGTCTGTGTCTTGTATGCCTCTGTCTCTCCCACTGGGCCTAATACAATGGATTGCAGAGCAAATATTTATTAGATAATTGTCCTCATTTCTTCCTCTTCTTTTACACCTTTCTCTTCCTTTTCTTTTTTTCCCCTCATCCCCTTCCTCTTTCTCCTTCTTCCCTTCTATTTCTCCTCTGTATGTATGTTTTTGATCTGTTCTATCCCAGTTTAGCCTTGATATCTTCACCAGGTAAGAATCCCTATGAGTCAATCAGTCAATCATGGGCTTTAGAAAAACTATGAAAATTCCTTGAAAATCATTGCATAAAGTAAAACAAACCAGAGATCTGTTCAAAGTGCCAGAAAATTTCACTATGTCTTTTGGATCCTGTTCTGGGTTTGCCTTGAGTACACTAGAATGAAGAACTCTAGAAAGTGAATTAAGTATGGCATACTAGCTTAAACCCTTCAAAAAGAGCTGCTTGCATTTCTATTGGGCTTATATCCCAAAGAAATCATAAAGGAGGGAAAGGGACCCACATGTGCAAGAATGTTGTGGCAGCCCTTTTTGTAGTGGCTAGAAACTGGAAATTGAATAGATGCCCTTCAATTGGAGAATGACTGAATAAATTATGGTATATGAATATTATGGAATATTATTGTTCTGTAAGAAATGACCAGCAAGACGATTTCAGAGAGGCTTGGAGAGACTTGCATGGACTGATGCTGAGTGAAATGAGCAGAACCAGGAGATCATTATACACGGCAACAACAGTACTATATGATGTTCATTTCTGATGGACATGGCTCTCTTCAACAATGAAATGTTTCAAACCACCTCCAATTGTTCACTGAAGAAAGCCATATACACCCAGAGAGAGGGATGTGAAATGCAGACCACAACATAACATTCTCATACTCCTTGATTGATGTTTGCTTACGTTGTGTTTCCTTTATCTGATATATCTTTTGTTTAGATAAGATTTTTCTTGCACAACAATAAGTTTGGAAATATGTATATATATATATATATATTATATATATATATATATTCAATTTGCCAATATTTTAACATAATTAACATGTAATGGATATCCTGCCATCTAGGGGAGGGGTGGGGAGTTGGGGGGAAAAATTTGTAACAGAAAGCTATGTAAGGGTTAATGTTGAAGAATTACCCACACATATGTTATGCAAATAAAAATAAAAAATAAAAACAAAAAAATGTTAAAAAAAAAAGAGCTGCTTAGGGCAAGTTAGTTCACAGAAGAAGAAGAATAAAGGGCTTTAGTTTCAGTCTTAGATTTTCATCCTTTCCCCACCAAACCCAACCCCTATCTTCTTTTGTCTGGAGAAGGACCTTTTGAGATCCAAAGAGTCCAGAGGATTTGTTCTGAGGAGAAGAGAGTTCATTCCAGGTCTGGTGGACAGCCAGTGAAAACAACATGGAGTGTCATTGTGCAAGGAATACTAAAGTAGGCCAGAGTAGCTGGATCATAAGATGTGAAGGGAGGGGTCAAAGAAATATAAGATGCTGGAAAATTTGGAAGAGTTAAGAAATGTGAAAAGAGAAGACTTTATATTTTATCCTGGAGGTAAAAGGGAGCCAATAAAGCTCATTTGGGAGGGTAGGTGAAGAGAGCATATACTTTAGAAAAATCAGTTTGAAAATTGAGTGAAGGCTATATTGGAGTAGGGAGAGACTAGAGACAATCAAGCAAAAAGCTAGGTCAGTGGAACACGTAAGAGGTGACAATAGTGGTGGTTGTTTGAACTGAGAGAAGGGGCATTATATGAGAGATGTTGTTAAAGTACAAAGGCCAAAATTTAGAAATGTATTAGATATGTGGTCTGAGTTAGAATGAGAAACCGAGAAAAACACCAGAGTGACTGGGAGTAACAGGAAAGTTTAAAAGAAGGAAGGATAATAGTATAGGGTAAAAAGAAAGGAGGTCCCAGGAAAGAGCCTTGGGAGCTACCAACATTTAGTGGACTTGATATGGATGAAGAAGCATGCAAGGAGGGTGAGAAGAAGCAGTTAGATAGATATGAGGAGAATCAGGACTGAGCAGTGTCATGAAAAAACTGGGAGGAGAGAGGAGGAGGAAGTGATCAACAGTATTAAATGTTAAAAAGAAGTCAGGAGGGAAGAAGATTGAGAAAAGCCCATTAGATTTGGAAAATAACTTTGGAGAAGACATTTTCTGTTGAATGTTGAGGTAGGAAACCCTTCTGAAAAGAGTTTACAAGGGAGTGAGAGGAAAGGAAAGTGAAGATATCAAGTGTAGATGGCTTTCTCAAGGAGTTTAATAGAGAAGAGAGAGGTGGGATGATGGCTAGAAAATCTGGTAGGATCAAGTGACGGGGTTTTAAGGCTGGAGGAAATGTTTATAGGTAGCAGAAATATAGCCAAACAGTTAGAGAAAGATGGAAGATTACTGAAAGAGTGGGAGTGATAGTAGGGGCACAAAAAGTCAGAAGTAGATAGGATCAAGGATGATCAAGGGAAGGATTCATTCCTTTTCTTTTTCTCATCCTCAGTTTTTCTTTATATACTATTTCCCTGATGCCTCCAAACTTGTCCAGGTATCTCCCATTCTTCAGATACTTTCCATTGGCCCTGTCATTTTCTCAGATTAGCTATCCCCCATATTCCTTTCCCCTTTCCCAGGCACAACTGCTAGAAAGAGATCTTCTGCATTCTTGCTTCCATTTGCTGATATCTCAGTTCCCATCTCCTTGAAATTCTGGCTTCAGACTACACCATTCTATTGATACTAGTCTCTCCCAGGCTACCAATGATATCTAAACTGCTAAATCGAAAGGCTATTTCTCAGTCCACATGCCACCTGATCTCACTGTAGCTGTTGATAGTATCGACCAACCCCTCCTCCTGAATACTCTCTCTTTCCCTTAGTTTTCATTTCACTCTCTCAGCTCTCCTCCCACCTGTCAGTTTTGTCTCAGACTCCTCTGATAGACCATCTATCACCCTTCCATTAAGCATGAATATCCCCTTAAGCAATGCCCTCTGGTCTCTTCTCTATGTACCCTCTCTCTTTTAATGATCTCATTAGCTCTCATAGGTTCAAAATCAACTCTATGCAGATGACTCCAAAGTCTATACATCCGTCCTAATTTTTCCTCTTGAACTTTAATACCATATTACCAACTGCCTCCTGAATCTCTCTATCTAGATTTTATATCAACAACTCAAACTGGATATGTCCAAAATAGAACCCAAGCCCTTCCAGAAGCACCCAGAAGATCTCAACTAGATCTAGCACCAACTAGGAATACCTTTCTCCCTCTCTCTCTTTGTTATCCCAAACCTTACCTTGAACATTTTGGCCAATTCTCCTTACACCTTTTCCTTCCTGGTTGGACACTGACCTTTCTTTTGTGTTGATTCCTACCAGGGAGAACCCCAAACCTCCACTTCTCTTTGACCCTATGCTTATTCCTCCTTATCAATGGTAATGCATCAGTCTCAAGGGCAGAAACTCTCATGTACCCAAAGAATTCCTGAATTTTTAGGATCCAAAGGTCTTTCTATCCCCCTTTCCTGTACATTTCCTATACATATTGTCTCCCCCAACTTGAGAGCAAATATTATCTTCTTTTTCCATTTGCATCTTCTTTGCTTAGCACAGCAGTTGGTACATAGTGAGTGCTCATTGATTATTTTTCATTTATTCATATAATCTCCTTATCTCCTAACCCTATCCTTCTCCTAAAAATCCCCATTTTTATTTAATGTCCCACAATTCTTTTGGTTTCCCAGGTTTGCAGTGTTGGAGTAATGCTTGAGTCTTTCCTCTCTCTCATCCCCCATATCCAACCAGTTGTCAAGTCTTGTCAATTTGACCCGAATAATATATGTCACATCTATCCCCTTCTCTCCATGCCTCTAACTACCACACTACCAAGGCTCTGATCATCTCTCATGTGGACTACTGGAATAGCTTCTTAATTGACTTCCAATTGGCTTTTCCCCTCTCCAATCTATTCTTGACAAAGCTACTAAAATAATCTCCCTAAAGCTAAGTCTGACTACATTGCTCTCCTACTGAAGGTTATTCATTGTTTTCCTATTGCCTCTAGAATAAAATACCAACTCCTCAGACTGGTATTTAAAGCCCTTCCCAATCAGATTCTAGCTTACTTTCCCAGATTTATTGCACATCACTCCCTATCCATATACTCTACAGCTCAGACAAACTAACTAGCTAATTCTTCCATGAACTCAACATTTCATCCCCAGTGTTTTTCACAGGCTGTATATATATATATACAACAATATATATATACATATATATATGTATATATATATACATATATATATATATACAACAATATATATATATATATATATATATATATACTCCACCCTTCAGGTGTACTAGAGCTAGTTTGTACCATTCTTTTAATCTGATTGTTAAATTTTCAGTTGGAGCATTTCTACTTCTAAAATTGTCAAGTACTACAATTCAAAGTTTGGTTTATTATTTTGTTATCTATTATCTAGGCTTAAGAATGTGATGGATAAAATGTTAATAGTAAATATTAAATATTAAACTTAAAAGTGTGTAGTGCATACATTTCCCCACCTTTACAGAAAACCAGTTGTTAAACAGTTATCAGAACAACCCTGACAGCAAACACTTCATCATCACCTCAACCTCTGGGAATCCCAAAGCTTCATTCAAGTGCTAGGCACTGTAGTTAACTGCTAGAGATCCAAAGAAAATCACCATGGTCCCTGGTCTTAAGTAGCTCCAGCCAGGGGAGATAATATGTATATATTGAGGTGCATAAAGAAATTTAGAGCTGGAAGGGACATCAGAGAAAAAGAACAGAAATTAGAGAACCCAGGTTACCGGGCACTAGGAGAATTGCTCTTCTCACCATACCACACTGCCTCTCCTCAGTCTCAAATATATCACCTTTTATGAGGTTACCACTTTGTAGGCACATAAGAAGCAGAGAAAAATATTTGTTCGATGAGATGAAAACTCATGAAGAGGCTCCTGGGAGACATAATAAAAGTACTTCTGATCTACTATGAATAGAGACCTTGAGATGGTGCCCTTGAGGATCATGAGCTTAAATTTATGCCTGTCTTCAGTTTATGTTCCCAATATGTCAAACACTGGGGATTCAAAGAAAAAGCAAAAACAGTGCCTGGCCTCGAGAAACTTATATTCTTACTCCCTTCACTGATACAGAAATCAAACCATCCATCTTGGAGTCAAAAAGACTCAAATTAAAATCCTTCCTCAGATATTTATTAGCTGTATGGTCCTGGATATATCCAGAGAAGCCTCAGTTTCCTTATCTCTAAAATGGAGATACTAATAGCACCTACCTCCCAGGGTTATTGTGAGAGTCAAATGAGACAAGACACTTTACAAACCTGCAAGTGCTCTCTAAATGCCAGTTGTACATCCTCCCATAAAAGCTCTTTAGACAATCCACCCAATGTACTGGAGGCCTTCCCTGAGTTCTCTGAATATTTCCAAGAGTACAGCATTCATACTGTAACAACATTGCTGGAAGTTTTTCCACCAGTGCCATAACACTTGGTGTGTGAATGCCAGGCATCTAATAAAAAAGTCTGTTCACTACACAGTGTCTTTCTTATTCTTGGGAAGTTATCATTCTGTTTATCCTTCTGGGAAAATTTTGTTTGGGGTAAGCATAAAAGTATAGTGATGGAGGGACTTATAAAGGATGCCTAGCCAATTTTCCTGGTTTATTCGATGAACTGTCTCAAACCACTGTGCAAAGATGGGGCTCCACTCTGCTTAAAAAGCCCTCTTGAGAAAGGGAACCAATTACTCAAATGAATAGTGGTCAAGCACCTGCAGTTCTATGTCCAGAACTACCTTTGTTGATATGGGGAGGCTAAGAAGTGTTGTCATGATCCTTGCCCTCCAGGAACTTATCATAGTCTAATTAGGGAAAGAAGGCACATATACATGAAGAGAATGCCAAATACACCAGAGTGTGTGTATGTGTGTGTGTGTGTGAGTATGTTCAACAAGAGTGTGTCAGATTTAAGTGCAGAAAGACCACTGTGGAAAGCTTCATCCAACAGACTGAAATCTGATCTGGGGCCTTGAAGATTTGAAAGAATTATGGCAGAGAGGAGAGGGAAGGATATTCCAGGCAAGAAAATCTCTCTCTGATAAATGATTACCTGTTTACTCCGTTCTCTTCCCATTTATTTTGTGTATACCTTGTATTTTGCATCTATTTATTTACATGATATCATCTCTATTACAACAGAAGCTTCTTGAGGACAGGGATTGTCTTTTTGTCTTTCTTCCTGTTCCCATCATTTAGCATGGTGCCCGACATATAGTAAACTCATAATAAATGCTTGGTGACTTCTTCATGGTTGACTTGCTTGTTTCACATTAAATAAATGTTTTAGGCGCCTGTGCGTTCTTCCTTTCTAAAAGGTTTACATTAGTTATTGGTCTCAGAATTGGGAGGGACTTTAGAGATTCAACCTCCTGGTTTAATAAAGGAGATAACTGAATGCCAGAGAGGAAGAAGAGCTTGACACATAATGGATATTCTGGAGCTATCTCAAACCAGCTTAAGTAAAGTTATTTTTCAATATTTAGTGAATATTATTCCAAATATTACACTTTGGAAATGGGCAAATGCTTCAAATTAGCATATTCTATTATTTTGTTGATTACTTAGACTTAACAAAGTGATGGAGAAAACATTAATAATGAAGTTTGAACTTTAAAAAGTGAAATGTACCAGAGAGAAGACTGTGGGAACTGAGTGTGGATTACAACACTGTATTTTCCCTCTTTTTGTTGTTTTCTTGCATTTTGTTTTCTTTCTCATTTTTTTCCATTTTGATATGCTTTTTCTTGTACAGCATGATATGTATAGAAGAATTGTACATGTCTCACATATACTGGATTATTTGCCGTCTAGGGGAGGGGGTTGGAGGAAAGGAAGGGAAAAAATTTAGAACACAAGATTTTGTAAGGCTGAATGTTGAAAATTATCCCTGTATATATTTTGAAAATAAAAAGCTTTAGTTAAAAAAGTGATATAAAAAAGTGAAGTATACATGCATTTTTCCTCCAAAAAGCCTGGATGTTTAACAACTAAACCCCATTCCTCTTCAGGAAGTGTCTTTGATTTTAACTGAATGACCTTGAGAAAGTGGCATAACCTTTCCACATCTGTAAAATGGGAAGATACTTTAGATGGCCTCTAAAATCCCTTGCAGCTCTAGAGCTTTGATCAAGAGGCTTCTTCAAAAGAAATAGAGATTTCTCTAATCAGATCTAGCTTATCCTAACAGAGTTCTAAGCCCAAAGCCAGGCAGGGATTCTGCTCTTTACCATGCTCCTTAAACACAACCTGCTCCCCCCATCTTATCCCTATCCAGAAGCAGTCCAAGACCCCCCCCCCTCCTGGTACAAAAGCCACCAGAAAAAAAATGATGGAGGCCACCTTCCCTCTTCTGCATTGCCAAGGTCAGTGATAGATAACCACTGCTGCCTCTGTATAGAGGAAGGGGAGCATTGGGAGTATGGGGAGCAATGGCTTTGGAGTCAGAGACCCTGAGGCTGAAACCCCCCCATTCTACCACATCCACCTTGATATTCTTGTCCAGTGATTTCTCCTCTCTGGGTCCTAGTTCCCTTCTCTGTAAAATGAGGGGATTGGAACAGAGAGTTGGTTTCTTCCATCTCTAAATTCTAGGATCCTAAATTATGCCAGGCAGCAATTTTCTCAGCTCTGTCACTAAAGCCTACATTGGCTGTTTAAGGAAAGATGAAGGAGAGGTGGCAGAATCTTTGACCCATGCTCACAGATGGCCTCACTGAATAATCCTGAGCACATTGTTACTTTGTAATAGCACCATTGTTGACTCTGAGCCAGCTCAGTGTCAGAAGGAGGGGAATTCAGGTATTTTTATTTTCTAGGAAAAACAAAGCACTGATTGTATCTAAAGGCTGTCTCTATTCACTGCCAAACCAGCCAGTTGGGGCAGATTTTGGCTCCAAAAAGAGAAGATTTTTCTAACAACTAGAGCTGTCCAACGACGAACCAAGCTGCCTGCCGCAGTTGTGATTTCCTTCTCACTCCAAGTGTTCGAGCCAGGAATGAAGCACCATGTGTCAGAGATCAGAAGATGAGGTCCTTGGAATGGATTTAGCAATCGAACTCAACTCCATTTTGTAAATGAGGTCCAAAGAAATGGAGAGGGGACAGCTTTGTACAATGAAAATAAGCCGGAATTTGAAGTTGGATTTAGCTTAGATAACCAAGGTTCAGCACTTACTGTGTTAACTTAATTTCTCTGGGCTTCTGTTTCCTCATCAGTAAAATCAAGGAGTTGATGTAGGTGATCTCTTAGGTCTCTTCTTCAGCTCTAAATTTATGAAATAAGAAATATTTCCCAAAACCTCATAGGTATTAAGCACAAGAGTTGAGATTTGAACCTAGGACTTCAGACTCCAGATTTAAGGCTCTTTCCATTATATTTTGCTACTTTTCTCCTGGGCTGCTATGATCACTGAATGGGAGGCTAATAAAATAATATTTTTTAACTAGGAGGCCCCTTGGAGATGATCTAATTTGACCTCCTCATTTCCTTTCTTCCTCCCTTCCTTCCACTACCTAAAAGTCATCTTTTGTCCAAGAGATATAGAACTGAGGGAGGCCTTGTGTATTTAATGATTAAGAGAATATGAGGCAGAAGAATGGATTTGGAATAAGAGGTTGTTGTAGATTCATTGTTTCAGTCATGTCCTGCTCTTTGTGACCCTCTGGAGTTTTATTGGCAAATTTACTGCAGTGGTTTGCCATTTTCTTCTCCAGCTCATTTTATAGATGAAGAATTGAGATCAACAGAGTTAAGTGACTTGGCCAAAGCTGCCCAGCTACTAAGTGATGAGGTCACATTTGAACTCAGGAAGCCGAGTCTTCCTGACTTCAGGCCCAGCACTCTTTACTGTGCCACAAAGTTGCCCCATGAAAAGGTAAGAAGAATAAATGACATGAGTTCAAACTCCATTTTCAATATTTACTGCCTTTGAGAACTTGGACAAATCACATCCCTTCTCTGGGCCTCAGTTTCCTTATCTTTAAAATAAAGAGGTTAGATCAGATGATTCCTGAAAGATCCTGCAGTCACCAGTGACCCCTTTCCCCCTCTTTTCTCTTCATTCCTTCTCTTCCTTTCCTCCCCTGTTGACTTTCATATTATTAGGAGGGGTAATAGTGAAAGGGAGAAGAAAAAGCCCTTACAGAATGTTTTGTGTGAGACCTAAGTCCAAGCCTTTATATTTGTTAGGGGTTAATTGTTTTTCTTCCTTAAGATCTATAAATAGTAATGGGGAGGGAAGAAGAAGAGGAAGCATGAAAGGAAGAAGAAAGGAAAGAGTAAACAATCCCAGAGGCAAAGAAATGCCTTGTTAAGGCACTGAAGAAAGGGAGGAATTTCTAAACCCACAAGGGGCAGCAGTTCAAAGGTGAAGGCTCATTTTCTGTGCCAGGGTGTAGGTTAAAAGTGGACATCCTAAAGGTCGGAAGGCTAGCGCTAGAACAATCGATAGGGTGAGGTAACACTGACAGCTGGGATTTGTCCCCATCAATCAGGCCCAGGTTCCATTAAAAAAAATCAATCCCGATAACCAACATCAAAAGTCAACTTTGTGAATGATGTTACCTGCAAAATACTATGTTTGGAGCCCCAATTCTGCAGGCCTTACTCGAGCAGAAATGATCTGGAATTGAGCCCAGAGGGAGTAAACCTTAACAGCTGCTAGAATCGCCCAGATGCAGAGGGAACAGTCTACTTTTAGGTGCTGCCTAAAGTCCTTCTTCCTTAGTCATTTTCCTTCAGGACTTGGGACCTAGGAGCTGGGAGTGGGGAGGGAAGGACATTTCCCCCTGGGAGCCAATAGTTCTCTTGGGACTGCAGTAGAGGAAATGACTAAAAAGATGAGCACAGTCTGGCTTTGTGGTTTTCCACATCTAAGCAAGGAAAATGGCAACTTAACACAGTGTGTGTGTGTGTGTGTGTGTGTGTGTGTGTGTGTGTGTGTGTGTGTGTGTGTCCATGACACTGGGGAGATAGGAAGGAGTGCAGGGAATGTCCATCTATGTGATTCTTTGCAGAGACTTTTCCTTTTTAAAGGCACAGTTGCCCTGAACCAGCTCCTGTATGTGCATTTGATTTCACATGCGTGCATTTGTATACACAAGGGACTCCGGTGGATGAGATCTGTAAGTTGTTGTTATTTGTTAGGGAACCATGGGCAAGTCATTACATGACCTGAAATACTCCGACCTTCAGATTTCTCACCCATAAGATGGGGATCATCTTGCTATCCCCTGTGCTATCTACCTCGAAAAACTGTGATGCAGAAAGCAAAGCACTTTGTCAAGTGCTAAATAAGTATAAGTTATGGTCTCATTCTCATTTTTTTGGCTGGTGCTCAGATAACTTGTCCTGTAGCAAGTCGCTGTTCTATCACTTTCTCGTACTGAATATTCCTTGGACTATCCCACAAGTTATTTTTATTATTAGTGAATATGAAAACAGAAACACAGAATAATGTGGTTGGAAGGGCCCAAGTGTGAAAGTCGCACTGTATAATTCTGCACAAGCAGATTAACCTCTCTGGGCCTTCAGCTTCTTCATCTGCAAAAGAAGAGGTTTAGATTTAATTTTTCAGAAAACCTTCGAGATCCTTTCCAGCTCCCAGATCTATAATCCTATGAACTTCTGAATTAGTCATCTGCATCTCAATTTTTCCATCTCTAAAATCAGGGATTTGGACTAGGTACTTAAATGAGCTTTGATATATCACAACCCCAGGGAAAATCCAGTGATGCTTCCGTACTTCCAGGAAACTAACTTAATCCCCACTGAGTGGGCTCCCAGTCTCCAGAAGCTAAAAGAATGGAAGGAACTGGTGTGCAGGAGGGTTTGGGTGGAAGAGCAGCTATTTCTATAAATGGGACAATTATCCTATGTTCAGCACATGCCTAAGATGAAGGCCACATCTGCGGTGTCTATTCTATGTTACTGATCACCTGCTTGGTAAAGGAAAAAAAATCCATTTTTCTCTATGCAAGGAGTTAACAGGGCGGGTGTTGGGGGAAGGCAGCTTCCTAGAGCTGATTGTGCACTTTCCCATCTGATTGCCAACATTTATTCAATTACTTCACTCATTACCAGTGTGAGCCTCCACGGCTCACCTAAAACCTCCCCCTGCTACCAACAGATCTATTAGAAGGCATGTGCACCTGGCAGGAGTGTCTGAGGATTAAAAATATTCCACAGGAAGAGTGTGCCTGCTTCTTGAATAACTTAGTCTCTTGCTCCCCAAGCTGATAAGCCTTGGAAATACTGCAGGAAAAATGTAAGGGAATGGATGGGGGGGGGGGGGGCAATGAACTAAAGACAGGGAAGGGTAGAGAGGGAGTGGGGAAGAGGGGGTTAGGTGCTCCCACAATTCTGAAAGGCAGTTTCCATCTGGAGGAGTCTCCCAGGATCTGATCCAAGATCTTTATATTGGTGAAAACCTGGTTTAGGGGAGACAGGGATCCAGCATTCTGTTCTTTTCATAGAATTGTAAAATATTAAAGCTAGAGAAACTTTGAAGATTATCTAATGCACCCTCCCCCATTTTTCACATAGGGAAACTGAGACCAGGAAAGGACACATGCCCAAGGTCATACAGCTAATTAATAGCCAAGGTGGGATTTGAACTCAGATTTCCTGATTTTTTTTCCTGTATTCTTTCCATCTCATTACATTGTCGATTATCACAGGTCCTTTGCCTAAAAAACTAAAGATGTCACTCCTAGGGAAGAGTGGGTAGATTGGATAATGCAAGGTAGCCTCATTTTTTTTTTCTGGCTCCTACCTCTCTGGATCTTTGGGTTATCAAAGGGACTTTTAAATTTCCTTTATTGAGGCTGTTGGAGTGTTTCCTCTTAGAACTAGCTGTCTGTCAAAGGAGTTTAAGCAGTCTGTTTAATCAGTGACCCTTCCCTACTATGTAGCACCTCTCCAGGCTCTCATTCATACTCTGGAAGGGGACTTGAGACACTGCTTTGGACTATGTAGATTTTTGTATATCTGGATGACTGTATCTATTCACTGATTTATTCATTTTAAAAAGAATATATGAAGCACAAACTATTTTACAGCATTTAAGATAGAGAGAGAGAACATTTATTAAGTGCTTCTGAAGGAGGAGGAGGAAGAAGAGAAGACAAACACTATGCTAAGCACTGGAAATATAAGATAAGCAAAAACAAAACAAGAAAATTGCTATCCTTTAATGAACTTACATTCTAATGGGAGAAGACATCACATAAGAGGGAATTGAAAAGGGCAACAAGGAGGTATTCCCCTAGAATACCCCTGGACTTTGGTCCAAGAGAAGCATGAGTTATGGATTGTACTAGATTTAGAATAAGCATGGCTGGCATGGGTACTTCCTCAAATGGAGGTTTGATTTTATTGCTGGATGGCTCCAGTCAGAATCTTTTCCCTAGGACCTATTTTCTCTGGTTACCACTGCCCCAATCCCTCATACCCATTCATTTAAGTGTTATTCCTTGCCACATCCCAGTTTTAATTAACTCAATCTTTCCATTTGTTCTCTGGACAGACTTCTTGAGAACAGGGATATGTTTACATGTCCCAACTCCTACACCAATGAACTCACTGGTTCAGGACAAATAAGTAACTTTAACTCACCTTTTTGTAAACATTTAAGTTTTACAAAGAATATTCCTAGCAACTTTGAAATAGGTAGTGTAAGTGCTTCTCTCACCTTTTATTTCTATTTTTTAAAAAATCTAGATCTACAATTTGATTGCATCAGGGAACTGCTCTACTAATGCATATGGATAATTGTTGTAATTATTTGTAGTAAGATGGCCTGTTAGTCTTAGAGTTTCTTGGAGTACTAAGAGGTTAAGGGACTTGACCAGTCTCACACTATATGCTAATTGAACCCAAAATAAAGACCCCAAGATTGTCTCTCAATTTACTGCTTCCTATCTCCATATTATAAATAAAGAATCAGAATAATACTTCTATTTCTGTTCTAACAGGATTGGGGTGAGGAAACCCTATGTCAACACTATGATCTTTGTTAACGCTATAATCTTTGAAGAACCAAAATGTTGGGGATTTCAAGGGCAATGGAGAGATGAATAGTTGTGGGGAGAAAGGTAAGCATCTAGAGTAAGAAAAACATATAGAGATGAAACAGAGTACATTCTGTAAAGGAGATATTGAGATATGTCATTGGTATGACAGATGCACAAGCTTCTAAGTCAGCCTGGAAATACCACATAAGTATGTGGTAGACTAGCATGGTTCCATAACTTCCCTGCAAGGGCTGCATTTGCCATGGACGGCAAAAGAACATTGAAGACAAATTCTAGTGGCATTCACCCCCTATCTCTGGCATTAATTATAGGAAGTTTAATTCCAGACAATGAAGAAGAAAAGAGGACTCCCTGGTAAGAATGCTTAGCTCTAGGCTGGTTTATTGCTCATTAGTGCAAGAGGGTGAGGAGGGGAAATTCAAATCAGAAAGCTCCCTGTTAGCTTGTCCTGGAAGGCAGGAGAGGTGGAAACTCAGCACTAAGCAGCAGTGTAAACTGGAAATGGGCACCAAGAAACTTCCAGTCTCTGCTCTGCCACTTCTTTACTGGGTAATTTCAGACAAATCACTTAACAGCTCTGAGCCTAATTTCTTGCCCAAGCAAATCAAGGGGGCTGGATCCAGAGATGTAGTTTTAAATGTTTAAGAACCAGCTCTCTAATAAGGCAGGACATACTTTGAAGTTTAATTTGTATTATTAACATTTTCTCCATCACTTTCTTAAGTCTAGAAATCAACAAGTCAGTCCAGTCCTGATTTATACCATTTGCTGATTTCTAGTGTATAAATGCTCCCACTGAAAATTTAACAATCCATTCTCAAGCTGGCTCCAGTATATCACAGATTATGTGGTACATAAGGTCTCTTTCAACTTCTGTAAGTGTGTACTGTATTGGGGGAAGGAAGAGCCTTTTCAATGTATCTCAATGTTTCATCTTTTCCCTTCCCATCCCCCTGACCCAATATCACACAGTCCATTAAGAAATAACTATACAATTAACTTTTGATTATCCCTGCTAATATCTTGAAATGGAGAATCTTCTCTCACAAACAAGGGATAATGTAAAAAGCATTTATATCTGACTTTAGAATGCTATTAGAGAAGTATTTCAATATATACATAGTTTGTCTTATATACAATGACACATGCACATATTTTGACATTCATGATGTTTTATTCTCTGCCTTAGCTCCCTTTTCTATACCCATCTTCGTTCTAATCCTTTTACCCCCAGTCTCACCTGCACAACATGATACAGGGGAAAGAGCATTGATTCTGGAGTGGGGGAGGTCTCAGTTCAAGTCTTTCTTCTGATACTTAGTGCCTATGTGACCTTGGATGAGTGGCTTACTTCCCTGAGCCCCACATCTCCCCTCATCTACAAATGACCTTTGAAGTTCCTTCCAGTTCTATGGGTCTGAAGGGTCTATGATCTTTTCTGTAGGAAAGTCGTAAAATATTGATGAACTGCTTAGGAATATCGAAGAGATGCCTGAGCTGAGATTGGATACAGTAACAAAGATTACAGTACCAATGATGTTTGCTCACTTCTCTTGAAGCAGAAACAATTGTTCTCCTTGTCCTTTCGGACCCACAAGGAATCCCAATCTGATTTCCATTCCATGGGGAATCAATACCCATATATAATCAGAACTTGCTAAAAGGAAAAAAAATCACTTTTTTATGTTGGGGCTCTTATTATTATTATGGGAATTATCTATCTAATGTTACCCTTTTGGGGTTCATTCAGAGAAAGATATTCCCTTTGGGTTAGACAAGCCCTTTCCAGTGAATTCTTGGAGCTTTCCCCCAGATTTGCCAAAGTGCTCCTTTTCCTTCGGGAGCTGTCCCCTTCAACAAGATCTATAGAGCACTCTCCCCAGAGTAGGCAGCTAGTAGTTCTCCTCTTCTGTCTTTCACAGAGGACCTGACTCTGCATTCCTTATCTGAGTGGAAGGAAACACTCCTGAATGAGATCCAGAGATCCAGAAAGGGAAAAAAATCTCAACAAGTAGAAGGGGGGGGGGGGGGAAGGAGGAACACAGGAGAATAAAAGGAAGGACAGGGACTGGGAAGAGATAAGGGAGAAAAGTGATCAGGGGAAGTACTCAACCTGATATAACTATCCAGGCTCTAAGACTCTGACAACACTGCCTTAACCATCAGATAGGATCAGAGATCTATCAAGGCCCTTCTGCTCTTCCATACTTCAAACTAAAGTCCAGGACCAAAGATCCTCAGTTCTCTCCCACTGTGTGGACATAATCCATGGAAACAGCGCTGGATTAGAGCTCACCTGGCTGAACATTGGAAATTGACTATCTCAAATGGACCTCATATCTATGTAACTATCCAAGACCCTCAGGATTCTGCCAAACCCTGCCTTGACCAGAAAATTATCATCTATGCTGATTGCTTGTGCTTTTGCTTTCCCCAGCTTCCTAGCACTAGAGAAATACTATCTCTTTACCAGTACTATTGTGAAGAGCATACCAATATTGCCAATTGGGTGCATTCAGAATTTTTCTCCAGATCATCCTTTCCCTGTATACAAAGCTTCCTTCCAAATTTGTCCTCCTTTTCCCATATCCCTCTCATTCTACCCTGATTTTTCATTGTATCCTCTAGAACCTTCATTCTGTGCTTTCAAATTAGATCAGGACCATAACTCTGAAAAAATATCTTGTACATATTTTATTATAATATCTCTATGCACATGCTGTTACCTCTTCCCCAAAGAATACAAGGCCCCAGAGTCAGGATTTGTTTTGTTTTTTGCCTAGTTCAGTGCTTGGCATATAGTAGGCAATTAATAAATCCTTGTTAAATTGAATTGAATTGAACAAAAGCTGTGTAGCACTATGGGGGTTTTGTGTCCTTCTCCTCTCCATCCCTTCTGTGGGTACCTACAAGTGTTTATTTTTAATCCCACTCCAATTCCTAACTTGGTGTGTGTCTAAGAAAAAGTCACAACTTTCAGGGCTTCCATTTCTTCCATTTACAAAGAGGGACTGAAACTCTAATTACTTCCTGGAGTTCATGGGAAGAATTTAATCAGAACATAGAAAGTCTGGACCAGAAAGAACCTTAAGAACAGAAAATATCAAAGCTGAAAGGAACCTTAGAACACAGAATGTCAGAATCTAACATTAGAACATTGAATAACAGAGCTGGGATAGGTCTTAAACATCACTGAGCTCAATTGATTCATTTTTACAAACAAGGGATTTGGAAAAAAAAAAAAAAACACTAGATTTAAGATCAAAGGACCTGAGTTCAAATTCCAGCTCTACTGTGTCACTTGGGCCTCTGTTTCCTAATCATAAACCTATGATTAGAAGAGCTAGAAGAAACCACTAGTCATAGGATCTTAGATGAAAGACCAAGTAGACCCTAAACTTGTCAGCAGAATTCAAACAGAATTATGCTGCCAGGGAATGGGACTTGATATGCCTCAGCTCATGTTGATTGTAGCAGTCCCAATAGTCTTCCCTCCTCCTGACAAGACAGGATGCCTCTCTTGGTAGAAAGGGCCTCAGATAGGTGAGACAGAAGCACCACAGGCCAAGAGAGCATTGCTTTGGAAGAACAACATGTAAAAACTGTGAATGTCTGGTTCACACAAGGACTATTAGCCCCCTGCCTCCACCCAAAGAAAGTTTATCCAATAAAATTCAGGAGAGAAAAGAACACGTCCTGTTTTATGTCTCTCTTGTTGTAAGCAATGCACATCTTTGGAGATCTGTGGATGAAAGGCACCATCTAAAATGCAATCAATTATGTATCACCATTACTGAATTAATCACATGTATGATTAATACAGTAATAATAATTAATGGAAGTATGGTCTAGAGATTAGAGCAGTGGACTAGCGGGGAGGAGTCTGGGATTCTGCTCATCCGCTCTGCCACTGACTTGCTCCATGACCTTGGAAAGGTCTTCTGAGATCTTTCTGCCTGGGAAAATTTTTCTCTCAGTCCCCCACACCTTGGAAATTAGGATAATGATCTATCTATGCTTTGAAATTCATGGAAAGGGCCTAGTAAGAGTAAAGACTGTTACCATAAATAAGCCTCAGAATCTCAATTGCTTAAGGTCAATGAGATAGATTTAAAATGAGGAAGGCAATTATAATTCAAGTCAACAAACACTTGGGTACAAGATACATAGTTCTTCTTTAATTTTCACCAATATTTGCTCATTTGCCTCCAATAGGTAGGGACCTAAGGGAGCAGCTCTAATACAGTGGAAAGAACATTGGATTTAGAATCTAACATTAGAACATTAAATAACAGAGCTGGGATAGGTCTTAAACATCACTGAGTTCAATTGATTCATTTTTACAAACAAGGGATTTGGAAAAACAAAAACAAAAACAAAAACAAAAACGCTAGATTTAAGAGCAAAGGACCTGAGTTCAAATTCCAGCTCTACTGTATCAACTGGATTCAGATTCTAATTCTGCTAATAATTCCTATCTGTGTAACATGGGTCTCAGGTAGTGGGCTGTGGAGGGAGGGGGGTGGAATTGGTGGTATTTTCACAAGATCCTTTCTTGACTCTAATTTTCTACATGTTTTAAGGCTCTATCTTGATTCTTTGATTAACAAATGTAATTCCCATTAACTACAGAGGGTAATTGCAGGGGGATTGGTCTAGATAATCTCTCAGATGCCTTCCAGTTCCAAAGTTACGATGTTCCTAAACTGTTCACTCACCTTGCACCCTAAATTGACAATTGCAGTTTGAATGGCTTCCATTTGAATCAAATTGTGCAAAGAATGAGGATTCTACTAATTGAGAGACTGATTCTACTGGTTAGCAAGAAAACTGGTAGAGATTTTTGGGAGGTACCTTAACCCTTTCTGGTCCCAGGGCTGCTATCATTTCATTTCATTTCAAGGCAGAAGTAATTATTACAAGGACCTTTATTTGACTGAACAGGCTAATGTGCCTCCTATACAGACATCCTAACTACCTACTCACCAAAAAGACCAGGACTCTGATTTGTTTTTCCATTATGGATAGATGCACAAGGTGCATAAACTGCAATGAAGAGGGGGTCTTGTAATTATGTCCCATGAAGAATTTTCTTCTCAGTTAAGGAGAGCAAAATCTCAGTCTTCAGATATGTGAAGATCTGTCTTGTGAATTATGGAGAAGTGGTATAAAATATCATAAGAGAAATGTATATATAACTGGACAAAAGATGAGCTCTTTATATTAAAAGAACAAAGGGGTACTCCCTGGACTGTTAGTGTAATCCATTGCTTTCCATGCAATGTCAAGAAAACTTGAAGAAGTTTCCCAGCACCAGGATGCATACCCTATGGGGGATTTATAGGAGGACATGGACAAGAGCCAAACAGAATAGGTAGATAAGCATGACTTTTGATCTCCATCATTGGAGAGAGTGCCTACGTTGAAAACAAATCACAGAACCAGTGGAACATTGTTTGGAGCCTTGTGGAAATATGATTCAATGTTTACTTTGTGGGTCTCCAAAAGGAAGAATGAGAACTGACCCCTACACAGGTTCATTTTAAAGAAGAGACTTCTATAAATTAGAGCTGGTCAACGATGGAGTAGATTGCCCCTGGGAGACAGTGAATTTTCCATCACTGAAGGTATACAGGGGAAAACTACATGACTATCTATTAAGGATATTAGAGGGAGTTTCTGTATCCGCTAGGAGGTTAGACTAGATAACCTCTTAGATCCTTCCCAATGCTAGGATTCAATGAGTTTATGAAATTCTGGTTGTTTTCTAAAGCCTGATAAGGTTCTTCCCTATCAATTTATAATAACAATACTAGAGAGAGAAGGAACCTTAGAACACAGAATGATAGGAAGGACCTTAGAAACCACATAGAAAAAAATAATCCGGACACCTTCCAGGATATTTGGATGAGGAAAGGAGAAGGCAAACAACTCATTCAGGAGCCATTTTGAGGTCAGTTGACAACAGCTGAGAAAAGGGGGTACTGCCACAGCATTGCATTTTGACCTGTTGTCAATAAGAGATCATCTTTGATCCTTTTGCTACTGTGTTTAGATGAAATGGAAATAAAATGCAAACTCTTCTAGTTCTTGTTTGCTGTGCCTGACAATCAGGCAGGCCATGATGATGGAAGAGCAAGGTTTTTCCTGGGGATTAATGATTCTGCCTGAGAAGAGCAAAGAAGCTAAGGGAACTTCAGTCTATCATTTCCTTTGGGAGGTGTCCTGTACTATGCCCCCCATTTTTTACTACCATGTAATTTAGATATCCTGATAATATTTTCGCCTTGAAAGTTATATCCATCTAAGAAGATGAAGAAGCATTGGATTGGGTGACTAAGGGATATGCAAAAATTTAAATCTAAATCCACAAAGGTCATTATTAGAATAGGTACTTCTCTGAGATGGTTTTTTTGGCTTAGAGCTGGGGAAGGGA
>JAJPUD010000568.1:640561-652719 GCA_023553655.1 Myrmecobius fasciatus | reverse complement strand
CCCTACCTTCCCCTTACTCAAAATTTTTTTTAAAAGTCTTTTTAATGAGTTAATGATGAATGTTGGAGGGGTTGTGGGAGGGCTGGGACACTGATGCATTGTTGGTGGAGCTGTGAACGGATACAGCCATTCTGGAGAACAATTTGGAGCTATGCTCAAAAAGTTATCAAACTGTGCATACCCTTTGACCCAGCAGCATTTCTATTGGGCTTATATCCCAAAGAAATCATAAAGAAAGGAAAAGGCCCCACATGTGCAAGAATGTTTGTGGCAGCCCTTTTTGTAGTGGCTAGAAACTGGAAATTGAATAGATGCCCTTCAATTGGAGAATGGCTGAATAAATTATGGTATATGAATGTTATGGAATATTATTGTTCTGTAAGAAATGACCAGCAAGATGATTTCAGAGAGGCCTGGAGAGACTTACATGAACTGATGCTGAGTGAAATGAGCAGAACCAGGAGATCATTATACACGGCAACAACAGTACTATATGACGATCAATTCTGATGGACATGGCTCTCTTCAACAATGAAATGTTTCAAACCACCTCCAATTGTTCACTGAAGAAAGCCATATACACCCAGAGAGAGGGATGCGAAATGTGGACCACAACATAACATTCTCATACTCCTTGATTGATGTTTGCTTACATTGTGTTTCGTTTATCTGATATATCGTTCGTGTAGATAAGATTTTTCTTGCACAACAATGATAAGTTTGGAAATATGTATACATATATTCGATTTGCCAATATTTTAACATAATTAACATGTAGTGGATATCCTGCCATCTAGGGGAGGGGTGGGGAGTTGGGGGGAAAATTTGTAACGGAAAGCTATGTAAGGGTTATTGTTGAAGAATTACCCACACATATGTTATTCAAATAAAATAAAAATTAAAAAAAAAAAAAAAAAAACAAGGCAAGTCTGCCAGAACACCTGCCCCCAATCAGAGCAGAATGTCCTGAATGCCTCAGATTAACTCCAGGTGTTTGGAATTTGGAGTTTGGAGTTTGGAATTTCTGCCACTATGAGCTGAGCTGAGTCCCACCCTCACTTCCGGCCTATGCAGGAGTCATCTATTTATCTCTCTGTCCGAGTCCAACTAACCTGATATGAAGTTATCCAGAGAGCAGTGTCCAAATATTTCTGAGTTCGTTGACTTGAAGATCAGTTCAGAGGCTTATTTTATTGTTGATTTGAGAGAAGATCGGAGGAGAGGCAGAAAGTCACCTTCACTCTGCCGTCTTGGCTCCACCCTCCCATTTCAATAATTTAATTTTTTGCAGAAAAGAAAACTAAGGCTCAGGAATATCAAATTTGCTTCTCTTCCTCAAAAACATAGTCAATGTCCAGAAGTTAACTGGAAATAATAGAGGTCAAGGGTAAGACTGATTGGATATATAGATTTGATACCATCAACATAGAGGTGATTATTGAACCCAAGAAATAAAATTGCTATGGATATGTAGAAATAAAAGAAAAAGGCTCAGTGATAGAGTCTTAGGGACAATCACATTGGGGAGCAGAAGAGATCGTGGAGGAACTGTCAGACAGTTGGTGGAAATAGAGAGAAATGTCACAGAATCTCAAGGAAAAAGGCATTCAGAAGAAAAGAGGAGAGGGGAATCTGTTGTGGCAAATACTTTAGAGAAGACAAGAATGATGAGTCTAAGAAAAAGTCATTGGATTTAACAATTAAAAGGTGATTTGCAGTATATTGAGGACAAAAGCCACATTGCACTGTCCTTGTCTTATTAACTAGTAGTACTAATGGTAAATATGTTAATAATGTAGTAAGATGAGAAGAAGAAGAAAAAGGAGGAGGTGTCTAATCTTCACTGAGTGGTATCAAATAATTATACCAAGGATTTTGTGACAAATAACATCCCTATGACATAGTAGACAGAGAAAAGAATAACTTCAATCAGAAAAACCTTATTTCAAATCCTATCTCAGACATCTATTGAATATTTGACTCTGAGCAAGTCATTTAATTTCATTGCCCCAAAAAACTCTCTGGGGTTATAAGGAAAGAAAGAAACAAACATTTGTAAAGCACCTACTATGTTCCAGGCACAATGTTAAAACTTTCCTGGTGTTCTGATTTGATTCTCATAACAAGTCTATGAGGTAAATGCTACTATTATCCCAATTTTTCAGTTGACGAAACTAAGATAAGCTGAGATGAAGTAATTTGCCATGGTCACACAGTATCTTTAGGCAGATTTGAACTCATTTCAGGACCTGTTGGTCTGTCTATCCATTGAACTACTTAGTTGCCCATAAGTGGCTAAGCAGATGCCTGCCTGTTTTATTATTAGAATAAATTTCTTCATAAGCAGAGCCTAAAACCAATGAAATTATAGGTCTAATCCCAATATTGTTATTGTTCAGTCTTTTCAGTCATATCCAACTCTTCATGACCTTTTTTGGAGTTTTCTTGACAAAAATAATGGAGTAATTTGTCATTTCCTTGTCCAGTTCATTTTGCAGATAAGGAAACTGAGGCAAAATAAGTATCTGAGGTCAGATTTGAACTCATGAAGTTGAGCCCTCCTAACTCCAAGTCCACCACTCTATCCACTGGATGATCTAACTACCCCTAGCCTCAGTGCAAACCATTAAAAATAAAAGGAAGCATATATACTCTCTCTTTCACATTATGATGTTAAAGAGTTTTCAGGAAATCTGTATGAAAAGGAAGCAAACCACTAAAGATACATAATCTAGCTACAAATATTTCCCTGGAGACTCATTATCTTGAGAAAGTCTGCTCTCAAGTTATCCATAGATATTGTAACTACAATTTTCATATATCTGCAGCAAAGAAGCAGAAACAAACAGCTAAAGGTCCAGATGTTTTTAAAAAATAGGTAAATGTCCTTATGTGAAGGCTTCTTATAGCCAGGGCTCAAGATACCACAACATCCAAAGTGCTGCATGGATGCAATGATTTCCTCTCAGCCACTTCCTCATTCTCATTAAGTTGGTGCCCCGAGGGATGTGTTCATGGGATATTAGTGTGTTAGTCATTCATATAGTATCAGAATGATCATGGAGAAAACCCAGAGTATATCAGATTCTTTCTAACTGCCTTCCAGTGAAAGACCATATTCCATAAAAGCGTTGCAGACTCCACCAGAAAATCCACAAAAGACTCAAAGAAGTTTACACGTCAAAAAATTCTACTTATGCCTAACACTGCTTGCCTGTCTCTTGGGATTTTCTTAATAGGTTTTCAGAGTAATCTGAAAAGCAATTAAGCTTCCGTTAGTGGTATTTTGATTCTTAAGGAGAAAAAGTATTTTGCCAAAGAAAGGACTGTGTTAGAATCTATGCTAGAGTGTCTCTCCACTAAGGCAAGCTACCATGGTGTAAAATCTGATAATCTCTATATGTTAAGTGAGAGAATTTTTGAGACCAAATACACTTGATGCTCAACTTTCTACAGCATATTCTGAATGTCTATCACTTTTGCACATTTTCTTCCGAAGTAAAAGACTAGCTTAAACTCATCTGCTACAAATTCTTATGCAAAAATCAAGGTAGTTATTAGCACCAACTCAGAATGTTTGAAATGGAAATGATGCAGGTAAGTATTCTACAATATCCCTGACTGCAGCCCTTAATGTTGAGAAGCTTACTGCCTACTGAGGTGGTCTAGTTTATTATTTGATTGCACTATTGTCTAGGAATTTATTTTTCATATTAAAATTGTAGAAAATGGCAATATTGTTCCAGAAAACCAGTCTCACAAACTAGGATTAGTCCTGGATTTCTTACCATCTTTCACCTCCACCATTCCATATCCAACCTGTTACTAAGGCCTCTCAATTTCATCTTGATACATCTCTTGAATATGTCCCCTTTTCTCCTCTGAAACCACCATCACTCTAATGCAAGCCCTTATTACTCATATCTGGATTGTTCCAATAGCCTCTTAGTGGGTTGGTCAGCTTCAAGTCTCTCCTTACTCCAAACCATCCTCCATTCAGCCACTAAAGTGATTTTCCTAAAGTACAAGTCTGTCATGTCACCTACTCTTCTCAATAAACTACAGTGGCTTCCTATCACCCCCTAGAGCAAATATGAAATTCCACCTGGCATTCAAAGTCTTTCATAACCTTCACAGTCTTTCATAGCCCCCTCCTGCCTTTTCAGTTTTCCCAAACCTTAGTCCCCAAAATCTATTCTTTGATCCAGTGGCACTGATCTTCTGATTGTTCCATGAACAAGACACTGCATCTCTCTCTGAAATAAGCATTTTCTCTGTCTGTTCTCCAGATCTGAAATATTCTCCCTCTTCTCCTCTGACTATTCACTTCATGGGTTTCCTTTACATCACAATTAAGGTTCTACTTTCCACAGGCAGGCTTTCCTAATCCCTCAGTTTCAGTGCTTTGTCAATATTAAATATTTCCTTTTTATCCTGTTTATAGCTCACTATGTGTATGTAAATGTACATATATGTTTGTGTATATATGTATATATACATATGTGTGTGTTTGTCTATATATGTATGAATATAAATATATGTGTATATATTTTATATATATATATATATGTTTATATATATATATATATATATATACATATGCATATATGTGTAATTTGTTTGCATGTTGTCTCCTTCACTAGATTGTAAGTTCCTTGAGGGCAAAAATTATCTTTTGCCTCTCTCTGTGTATCTAGTGATCAGCATGATACATGTTACATAGTGGACACTACATGCATGTTTGTTGATTCATTAGTTGATTAAGATCTGCTTCTTCAATAACTTAAAATGACTCAAAGGAATAAGGTGGTTGCTTTTACACAATCAACATAGTTTAGACTACATTATTTTTTAAAAGAATTCCCAGATCAGAAGAAATAATTCAATTAAATTTTAAAGCATTTATCAAACATTGTTTGCAAATCACTATTTGCTATGTGTTGGCTGTGATTATTTTTATGGGGATCATGGGAAATCAAATGGCTTTGTATTTTTATTTGAAACTTTCTGATATTGAAGCAACAACAAATATGTTTTTTCCCTAATAGAATGCAACTTCCTTAAGGACAAGGAGAGTTTCATAATAAACACTTGCTAAATTAGTGAAATTCTATTTTTAAAAGGAAAAGAGCCCTAGGGAGATATATGTAGATAAATCAGCACTTCTTTCCTAAGTGGTTTCATGTAATATAGGCAGAAGAATAAAAGTTATTTGTGTGCATATGTGTGTGTGAATGGATTTATGTGCCAGGGGGGCATATGTTTACATCATTCATTAGCCATTCTAACGCTAAATAAGCACCTCTTATGAAAATCAAGCACCTTGTCTATGGAGATCCTTCTCACTCAAGAGCTCTTCTTAACAAACAAGCAAAACTGATGGGCTTTTCCTTCAGGATAAGCTTCATTCCTTTCCAGTTTGATCACAGCTCTTGAGATACTGAAAAAAAGAAAATGATTCATTGAGTGTCAAGAAAATTCTCATTAAATGTGAACTTCAGGCATTGCTTTCTTCCTCAAAGGACTGTAATTCCTCTCAACCTAACCACTTTTCCATGTGTCATCTCTTTCCTGAACTGAAGTTATTCCTAATTATCTTCTTATCATTTGGAACCTGGAAATCCCCCAGACAACACTTTTCTCTTTAGGGTCATTTCCATATGGGCTGACAGTAGCTAATTGGCTGGTTTGATTTACCTTGTAGATTAAACTACCTCTTCCCTCTAATTAGAATCTCATCATTAAGATTCACTATCTTATCATTAAGAAAACTATATTTGATAAGATGAACAGGATGGCTAAGTAGAAAAACTTAATTATTTTCTAATATTTTGCCTTTCTTCATTGCATATTGCCTCTTAGTACTACTGTGACTAGTTCTCTTAAGAGCTATGAATGTTCAAGATGAAGGAAATTTGTATCACTCTTCTTTTCTTCTAATCATAGTTCAAGCCAAGTTAACCAATATCCAATAAATACCTGTCTACTCAGAACTGAGTTGAGAATTGTTGAAGAAAATACAATCGAAGGAAAAACATAAGAAGTGTGTCATGAGTTGCCTCTGATCCACCCCCCTTTCCCTTCCAAAGAGGTAGCATGGTTCTGTGGGAAAAGTGCTAGATTAAGAATTGGAAGACTTAGTTTCAAAGCCAAGTCATGCTGTCAATATTACCAATAAATTACAAGATAAATTATCATTCCTATAGTCACTTTACTTAGAAAGGTCTCAACTTTCTCATCTATAAAATGACATAGTTGAGGGAGATGGCTTGTAAATCTAGGACAGCTGGAAAGCAGCTGCCCAGGGCAATTGGTACAATTGCGTCCTTTCCATGACTTTCCAACCAAGGAAATAAACTGGTAGAAGGGGTTAACACAAGCAAAAGTTATGCCATTCAGTCATTGGAGAAGGAGATGACAAATCACTGGACTCACGAGTCCACACAAAATGGAAAACAGACACTGATTCAAGTCAATCAAAGAAGATATGTGCCCACACAAAAACACTTTGTATGTAGAGGGCAAAGTCTTGGAATCCAGGTATAAAACAACAGAATGTTAAAAAAAAACTGATAGAATTCAATACTGTTAAAGTAAAAAAGACCTAAGATGGTGGATTCCCCATGTTCTCCATCTATGTTCCAGCTTTTTGTTTTGTTTTGTTTTGGGCTTATCATTATCAGATTATACAACATCCACTCCCAAAAAATGTTTTGGGGTTTTTTTCCAGTGAAACACTGAAAGTCTTTCCTTACTCAGGGAATGTTGAGAGAATGTTGAATACTGATAAATACATTCATATACCAAGAAGCAAAATTTGTTTTGGAATCATTAAAAATTCTCAAATTGAAATAAAATACAGCCCATTTGATGGTGCACCATGCCATACATCAGGAAAAGCTAAGACATTTTTATAAAAAGTGGAGATAATTATACTTTAAAGGCTTATGAACTCATATGATTTAAGCCCTATTGAAAATCTATGCACTACAATGAAGACCAGGTGTTGGTCAAAAATATGCTTGATATCATGGCCCAGCTTTTTAAGAGCTAGCAACATCTACTAGAGGAAAACCATACATTGGAGATCAATGAAACAGAGATTAAGATAGTTTCAAAAGAACTTATTGTGCCTTTGTGGAGCAGAAAAGAAAAGTGAATAGGAGTCAACCTCTACCAAGAATGGAGGTAAGTAGAAACAGATCAGCACAGTCCTGATGAGCAGAGTATTGCTGACAGAAGAATGAGAAAATACAGAGTATTAATGTGGAGAAGTAAGCCCCAGTCTTTTGCTTTATTAGGCCCAGGTGCAATACAAGAATGTATTGTTTTTCCAATGGGTAGAATAGCTGACTGGAAATCAGTGGGATCTTGAAACTTTGTGAGGTCAGGGGTTAGTTGTTTCTGAGTCTTATACTATGAAAACAAAATTATTCTGTGTTTTGAAGCCTAGTGAACCTAAATACTAATAACATGAATTAATGACCCATCACCATTGAGGTAATATCAAGTATGGAGTAGATAATTAGATTTGTTCTACTTGAATGCAGAGGACACAACTGGGGGCAGTAAGTTTAAATTACCCAGAGATAGATTTTGATGTCATTTAAGGAAAATTTCCCCATTAATTAGATTTTTTAAAAAGTAGAATAGATTTCTTTTGGAGGCATTGGATTACCCTTCACTGGGGGGTCTTTAAGTAAAGGCTGAAATTTACAATGTTGTAGAGATAATTCTTGTTGAGTACAAGTCAGACTAGATGGCCGCTGGGTTTTTGTCCAGTTTTAACATTCTCTGTTTTTTTAAGAGAAGTAAGGATTTATATATTTATGAATCCTAGCAGATTCAATCCTATCACATTAAATCCACTGAGTAATTTTCTCATATTTGATTCTATGGTACTCATATACCTTTCTCTTTCCAAACAGAAAAAGTAGGCCTTGTTAAATCTGTCTGGTCATCTCTGAACATAGAATCATAAGTAGGTGGTCAAAAGCAATGCCACTGAAGTCAGAAAACATAGGTTCAAGTGACATCTCTGACACTTACTAGGTATAAGTCTATGTGCAGCCATTTAAACACTTTCATTACTTTCATTTCTTTTCTACATAAATTGGGGATAGCACACACACATATACATACACACATTTTCTATCCTTCTACCCCATGAAATCATTGTGAAGAGAATGTTTTAAGCTATAAAATACTTTATATATGTATATTTATATATATATATACACATATATACACATAGGAGGAAATGAAAAAAAATGGAGATGTTCTAAAGAAGAAGATCTGAATTGGTTGAAAGGATGGAAATGAAACCTTGGGTTAAGTTTCTTTGCCTTCAAACAGAGATGACATAAAAATCTATTGAATTTTAGAATTTAACAGGACCTTGAGATGAATGAATAATTGTTTTCAAACATATGAGAGCTTATGTTGAAGATACCTACCAGTCATTTCTATTGTCATAGAAATTGTGATGGAATTATTAAAGAAGATTTGTCTAAGCCTAAGGAAAAACATCTTGATTATAAAGGTTTCAGGGATAACACACTCCACACACTTGCAAGGACACAGGCAGTATAAAAAAGGAACTTCTCAAATAATAAACCTAGATACCTCTAGTAATAAATTCCTTAAGGAGAGCAAATAGTTCATGGAAACATAGCACAACCAAAAAAGCACAATGATAAAGAGTCAAGGAAAACTAAATAGATGCAAGATTCTGCAGTAGTAAAGGGAATGAAAGTAGGAAATAGGAAGAAAGATGATAAGCAAAGGAAATATGGGAATTTAATGAAAGTAAGCTTTCAATTCAAAAACTAAATTGAATAGGTATAATAAAAAAAACTAATGGAATTCATAAAGAAATAAAAATGGCAAGGCTAGATTGCCAGAACCAATTTCTCTCCCTTTTCTTCCTATGAAAGAAATTAATAGATGGAGGATTTCTTTCCTCTATCTAAGACATAGTCACTTTTCATTCAAAAGGCTCTAATACTGAAAGAGATTAAGTACATACTCATTTTGGAAGATGATGCAGGGCCATCATGGAACAGGCTCCTAATCCACAAAGATGGAGAAAGGACATGAACTGGTGAAGTGTGAATATATGCCTAATGATTAAGAACTTGTCAAAACAGTTCCTATTCTATATGGTCTTTGAAAGCAAACTAACAGATAACTTTAATTTTTCTCTTTGTCTTTGATAGATGAATGTGAATTTTGTTAGATGAAAAGAGAGACCTTGTGCTCATGTGAAATAAGAATGGCTGCCTTAGAGTAGGAATATATGGCAGATACATGTACCCTCCCATAACTTTTAAGCCAGGTCATAGTTGAGATTTAAGTCAAGAAAGAGCTCAAACTTTTTCACAGAAACACAGTCCATGAACAATGGGAGGCCAGGAGTGAATGTCATCATGTTATGATCGGATCTTAAAGTTGGGTACCTTTGAAATATAATAGCCCAAAGAAGATCCTAAATTCCATTCAGATTAGAGATTGGCATAAGAACTGCATCCAATAATAATTGCTGTGATGAAAATCTGGTTCATATTTTGTCTCAAATAGATACTTACTGGTCATGCAATCATAGGCAAGTTATAGAATCATAGGACCATAGAACTAGTACTGGTAGACATCTCAAAGGAGATCACATTCAACCTCTTTACTTAACCTTTCTCTTAAAATTTATTTTCATGCAAATTAAGACAACTCTGTCAGATTGGCCAAGATGACAGGAAAAGATAATGAAGAATGTTGGAGGGGATGTGGGAAAACTGGGACACTGATACATTGTTGGTAGAACTGTGAACAGATCCAACCATTCTGGAGAGCAATTTGGGATAATGCTCAAAAAGTTATCAAACTGTGCATACCCTTTGACCCAACAGTGTTTCTATTGGGCTTATATTCCAAAGATATATTAAAGGAAGGAAAGGGACCCACATGTGCAAGAATGTTCATGGCAGCCCTTTTTGTAGTGGCTAGAAACTGGAAACTGAATGGATGCCCATCAATTGGAGAATGGCTGAATAAATTATGGTATATGAATGTTATGGAATATTATTGCTCTGTAAGAAACGACCAGCAGGATGATTTCAGAGAGGCCTGGAGAGACTTGCATGAACTGATGCTGAGTGAAACGAGCAGAACCAGGAGATCATTGTACATGGCAATAACAAGACTATATGATGATCAATTCTGATGGACATGACTCTCTTCAACAGTGAAATGTTTCAAACCAGTTCCAATTGTTCAGTGATGAAGAAAGCCATATACATCCAGAGAGAGGGATATGAATGTGGACCAGAATATAACATTTTCATGTTCTCTATTGATGTTTGCTTGCATTATGTTTTCCTTCTCATATTTTTTTTCCTTGTAGATAAGATTTTTCTTGCATAGAAAGATATTTGTAAAAATATGATTTGTCAAGTATTTTAACATAATTAACATGTAATAAACTTCCTGCCATCTAGGGGAGGGGCAGAGCTTGGGGGGAAAATTTGTAACAGAAAGCTTTGCAAGGGTCAATGTTGAAAAATTACCCATACATATATTTTGAAAATAAAAAGCTTTAATAACATGAAAAAATATATAGAAAAATAAAAAAACAAAAACAAAAAATTTTCTTTTCAACTTTTCTTTATGATCAGCCAACTATTAGAACTTTTCCTGTGCCTTATCAGTAAGGTATCAGTGGCCACAACCCAATTTCCATGAAGAAGAGTCTTTTGGTTACTTCTTGAAATTTTCCTGTAAGCTAATCAAATTAATTATAAAATTCATAAACTGAGGAAGGTCTCCTGTCATCATTTCTACTAAATCAGTATATCTTCCTACTTCCTGGTGTCTGACTTTGTAACTTGTCTAACTTCATTTCCACATCATCATCATCATCATCATCATCATCATCATCATCATCCCTACTATGCATCAGACACTATTCTGCACTCTATAATTTTCTCATTTTATCCTCACAACAACCTTGATAGATACTATTATTATCAATCTCAATTTACAAATAAGGAAACTGAGGCAAACTGAAAATAATTGACTTGTTCAGAGTCACTCAGGTAATAAGTATTTAGACTGAATTACTAACTTGCTCAAGCTTCCTGACTCCAGGTTCAGTGTTCTATTCATTGTTCCATCTACTTGCCCCAATTCAACATTTTATCTCTAGTTGGCATATATCAACTCAACAAAATTTAGCAATCATTATCTTCTTCCTCTTTCTCTCTCCTAGTGCTGTGTCTTACATGAAGTAGAAAATCAATAGATGCTGAGTTGAACTGAAAAAGTATCAAAGGAAATTATGGAATTTTCATCTCTTAGAGATCTTTAAAAATGGAACTAATATGTGTCTATCCTAAACAGTTTAGGAATTGATAAATCAAAGAATAAGGGACTAGTCCTAACTGTTTCTTAATGTCCTCTCTGGCTTCATCATTCTGGGATAATTAAAAGAATATTAGAATAATTTACCTTTTAATCTTGTGGATTCCTTCAATATAATACATTTCAGTCACCGAATCAGTGATTTTCCCAAGATCATATATTTCAATTTCAATGACATAAGCACACTTCAATACATTCATGAATAGTTGAAAAATCATTGCTTTTTCTCAGAAAACAATTTTCATTTATTTCAGTAGACATTATAGAAATAATAACAAAAACTGACATTGGGAAAAACCAAACTTACTAAGGGTAATTGCAAGTATCTGCTTGCCATCAATAATCTGAATGGAAAAAAAAATCTCAAGGTTTACAGCATAATCTAATATTCATTCCTATATATACTTGCCAAACAAGAAAGGGTAGAGGAAAGAGAAAAGGAGATGGACCTATAAGCAGCTTTTTATATTTTAATTTAATACAGTTTGATTTATTCAACAAATAATTATTTCATGCCTAGGTTATATACATCATTGTGGGTGTCAGATACTGAGATTGAAAAAGATGAATAAGTCCTGAAGGAGCTTTTGAAATATTAGTGCAGACACAATAGTATCTGTTTTATTATGTAAGCAATTCCAAATTTAGAAGCTAGAGAAAGGGAGGAAGAAAAGAGAAACAGAGACACACCACCACATGGAGAGAGAGAGAGAGAGAGAGAGAGAGAGAGAGAGAGAGAGAGAGAG
>JAJPUD010000568.1:533066-640551 GCA_023553655.1 Myrmecobius fasciatus | reverse complement strand
GAGAGAGAGAGAGAGAGAGAGAGAGAGAGAGAGAGAGAGAGAGAGAGAGAGAGAGGGAGGGAGGGAGGGAGGGAGGGAGGGAGGGAGAAAGAGATTTTACTCAAACTCTTTATTTTACAGAGAAGGAAATTGACAGCCAAAGTAGGTAATGACTTCCCAGGAATCTGCTATGACATAGGTAGCAAATTACTAATATAGATTAGAAACCAGATCTTCTAACTTCAGGGACTAACAGGCTATGTTTAAAATATGAATGTAATATAATATATATATATATACATAATATATACAGATTTTAAACCCTAAATATATTTTTCTGTAGAATATATAGAGAAAAAATTTAAAACCCTAAATTTATTTTTGTGGACTATATTCTATAGGAAAATATAGAAATAACATAATAGGTATGAGCTCTTTAGCTTTCCATGCTAGCCCTCAAAAATCTGTTAACAACTAGCAATGTAAATGAAACTGTTCCTGGAATAAGTATATTAAACAACCTAACCACAAAGTTTAACAGTAGCTAAATGAGGAAGTACATTCTAAATTAGAACAATAGAAAACAAATCTTCATCAATATAGCAGTTAAATCACTTTCCCAGATCCAAGCTGGTAATAACTCTGTGCCCAGTCATAGACTTCAGAAGGGCCATAAAGAAGAGAGTGATGGTGAGGAATGAAAACAGTAGTATCTAGTAATTTGAAGACTAGGATCTATAGGTGAAACCCATCTTGTTTTGTAAATTAGTAAGGATGCCTCAAAGTTCTGGGCCCATTCTCTACTCTTACCCTTCTTTTATTCACTAGACCACCAGGCTCCCAACTTCTCTTCACTTTATTTTGCCATCTTTGGTGAACTTCCACATTTGCTTTCTATGGCATACAGTGTAAAGGAGACAGAAAGACAGAGAAAGACAGAGATAGAGAGAGACATGGAGTCAGAGAGGAACAGATAGAGACAAAGAGACAGGGAGAATGGATATGATTTTCACCCTCTACCATCCTTGTTTATCGCTAAACTGAATATATATGTTAATGCTATTTTGGCACCATAAACAGTTTATAACTTTTTCTCTCTATGCATTTCCATAGCAGTTATTCCTATAGTGAGAGCCAGCATTATGAATCAAGTCAACAGTCACTTCAACCAAATAATACAATTTGATATTTCTGTAGAGTTCTAAGTTTTTCAGAACTCTTTCCATACTTAACTCATTTGATCTTCACAACAACCATACAAATAAATACTATAAATATTATTATCTTGAGGCTTATAGTTGAGGAAATTGAAGCTAAAAGTGATGTATCAGACTAGTAAATATATAAGAAAGAATATAAGACAATATATTGTCCTACACAGAGTAATGCAAATACAAATGAAAAGGTGATAATATAGAGAGAAAGAGACAGAGACAGAGACAGAGAGAGTAGGGAAGGGAGAGAGGAAGAAAAGACTAAATGGAGAGAGAGAGAAAAGAAAATGAGAAAGCATAAAAGAGAAAGAAGAGGGAAAGAGAGGAGGAAAAAGACAGAAAGAAAGGAAACAAAGAAGGAAGGAAGGAAGGAAGGAAGAGAGAGAGGGAGGGAGGAAAGAAGAGAGGAAGGAAGAGAGAAGAAAGGAAGGTTCTCATTTTTCAATTATTGAAAATGAGGGAAAGCTTAAGATCTATAACTAAGCATGCCCAGAACCAGAAATTTAGAAGCAGGTACAAGGAAGGATATAATCAGGGATATCTTCCGGAATACTGGTAAAATTACCTCAAGCCTATGGCAGGAGGAGTCAGAAATATGAGGGAGGATTCTTTGGAGATATTCCCCTTGAAAATAATAACCCTAGTTTCATCAGTTCTTTGTCACTCCACTAAACTTAAATGAGGTATGACTGGGGACTGGACATTTGCACAGCAAAGCAGCTCTCCAACACCAGCAAAAGTCCATGGGATAAGGGTCTCACTTGATCATGTCTGATTAGTTCTCAGTCTCTGTCACAAACTGAAAAGTTCCAGAGAATGAGCAGGGAAGAACCTGCAGTACAAACATGGATACTGAGAGGTTTCATAAGTTTCTTTAAATGGTAATAAAGAAGGGAAATTTAAAGCAGGAGGAAGATCAGGGTTCACACATGGGCAGCATGTCTTACATGAGCCTTTTGGATCTTGGGAGGCATAAAAAAGAGACTGAGGAAAGATGGGGAGAAGGCTATCACAATGGCATAATTACAAATATATTTCATAAATCCAATTATTAACAATTTGCTGATCTCTAAGTCTCTAAATTTCTCTAGACAAGCATTTCCCTTTTGCTTCAGTAAATTGCTTGGCTAGTTATAAAGAAATGAATTATGGGGGGGAGGAAGCAAAGTCAAGATGTCAGAGAAAATGCAGTGACTTGACTGAATTCTCCCTAAAGCCTATATAAACACCTTTAAATAATGCCAATAAAATTCTTAGGGAAGCAAAGCCCACAAAAGGATGGATCAAAATAATTTTCCAGCTAAAGACAACTTAGAAGGTCAGCAAGAAAGGTACACCCCACCCAAGTGAGAGTGGACTACATTCCAGTGCAGGTAAACCAGCATAGATCCAGTCCTAGCAAACCAGGAACAGGTCTTGGAAGCCACTGAATCAGCCTTGGCAAGAGCTACTTCCAAAGCTCTCAGCCCACAAATGGTAAAGGTATCAGACAATTGATCAGAAGATTACAAAAGTCTCTTTGCTAGCATTGAGGCAAGACTTTGTTGTTTTACCCATACTCATATCTGAGTCACAATCATTAGTGATGGTCCCAGGGTGAGAAGAATCACTAGCACACCAGAGCTTGCAGCTACAATGGAATAAGGATGCCCTTAATAGTTCCAAGTGCTCATGTTGCTCACAGAAAAGAACACAGATCTGGATAATAGTAAAGACTCCTCTCCTTAGGTCATACAGCTTGGAAGAACTGAAAACTTACAGTCTCCTTGAAGTATCTCTGAAAACAGCTGCACAAAACTTCAAAAGTCAAGAAATAGGCAATAAAAGTAAACAAAAAATAGAAAAAAAAAATCTGACCATAAAAAGATACTATGGTGACAAGGAAGATCAAAACTCCTATGCTTAAAAGAGGATAAAAAGTTAAAGCTTCTACATCCAAAATCTCTAAGAAAAAAAACATATGAATTAGTGTCAGGCCATGAAAGAACTCAAAAAAAGGATCTTGAAACTCAAGTAAGAGAAGTAGATGAAAATTTTGGAAGAGAAATGAGAGTGATGCAAGAAAACCATGAAAACTAGTCAACAGCTTGGCAAAAGAGATACAAAATAAAACTGAAGAAAAGAACACCTTAAAAAACAAAGTAGGCCAATTGGTGAAAGAGATACAAAAAACCAATGAAGAGAAGAATGCTTTTAAAAGCAGAATTAGCCAAATGCATATAAATTCACTGAAGGAAAAAATTCCATAAAAAGTAGAATTGGCCAAATGGGGGAAAATGTATAAAAGCAGAAAAAAGAAAATAATTCCTTAAGAAATAAAACTGAACAAATGAAAACTAAGGACATGAAGAATCAAAAAACAATAAAACAAAACGCAAAAAAAGAGAAGACAATGGGGAATATCTCATTGAAAAAACAACTGACCTGGAAAACAGATCTAGGAGAGATAATGTAAAAATTATTGGACTGTGATCAAAACCCATGATCAAAAAAGCACCTATATAAAGAGTGATATTGTAAGGAAATTAGAGGAACATAGGATAGTTTACCTCTCAGACCTGTAGAGATGGAATAAATTTATGTTCAAAGAAGATCTGGAACTCTTAATTGAACACCAGATAGATAATTTTGACTATATTAAGTTAAAAAGTTTCTGTACAAACAAAATTAATGCAGACAAGATTAGGAGGGAAGCATCAAATTGGGAAATCATCTTCACATTTAATGGTTCTGATAAAGGCCTCATTTCTAAAATATATAGAGAAATGTCTCATATTTATAAGAATTCAAGACACTCTCCAATAGATAAATGGTCAAGGGATATGAACAGACAATTTTCAGATGATGACCTTAAAACCATTTCTAGTCACATGAAAAGGTGCTCCAAATCACTATTGATCAGAGAAATGCAAATTAAGACAACTCTGAGGTACCACTACACACTTGTCAGATTGGCTAAAATGACAGGAAAAGACAATGATGAATGTTGGAGGGGATCTGGGAAAACCGGGACACTGATACATTGTTGGTGGAACTGTGAATGGATCCAACCATTCTGGAGAGCAGTTTGGAACTATGCTCAAAAAGTTATCAAACTGTGCATACCCTTTGACCGAGCAGTGTTTCTATTGGGCTTATATCCCAAAGAGATCTTAAAGGAAGGAAAGGGCCCCACATGTGCAAGAATATTTGTGGCAGCCCTTTTTGTAGTGGCTAGAAACTTGAAGCTGAATGGATGCCCATCAATTGGAGAGTGGCTGAATAAATTATGGTATCTGAATGTTATGGAATATTATTGTTCTGTAATAAATGACCAGCAGGACGATATCAGAGAGGCCTGGAGAGACTTGTATGAACTGATACTGAGTGAAATGAGCAGAACCAGGAGATCATTATACACAGCAACAACAATACTATATGATGATTAATTCTGATGGACATGGCTCTCTTCAACAAAGAAATGTTTCAAACCAGTTCCAGTTGTTCAGTGAAGAAAGCCATATACACCCAGAGAGAGGGATTCGAAATGTGGAATACAACATAACATTTTTGTGCTTTATATTGATGTTTATTAGCATTGTTTCCTTTTCTGATTTTTTTTGTTCATGTAGATATGACTTTTCTTGCACAGTAAGATATGTATGGAAATATGTATACGTATATTCGACTTGTCAAGTATTTTAATATAATTAACATGTAGTGGACTTCCTTCCATCTAGGGGAGGGGAGGGAACTAGGGGGAAAATTTGTAAAGGAAAGCTTTGTAAGAATCAATGTTGAAGAACTACCCATACATGTGTTATGCAAATAAAAAACTTCAAAATAAAAAAAATTTAAAAAGCACCTAGACATCATTTTTCAGGAAATTGTCAAGGAAAATCTCCCTGATACTCTAGAATGCGAAGATAAAATAGAAACTGAAACAAGGATTTCTTTCCTCTGGAAGAAGTCTCAAGATGAAAAGTGTCAGGAATATTATAACAAAATTCCAGAGCACCCAGGTCAAGAAGAAAATTTTGCAAGCAACTAGAATGAAGCAATTCAAGTATCTTGGAGTCACAGTCAGGTTCACCCAGCTTCTACATTTAGCAACCTCTACAACAAAGGATCAGTGGGTTTGGAATATGATATTCCAAAGAACAAAGAAGTAAGGAATACAACCAAGAATCACTTACCCAGAAAAACTAAGTACAATCTTTCAGAGGAAAATGATATTAAATGAAATAGATGTTTTTCAAGCATTGTTAATAAAATAAAATAAAACAGACCAGAGCTGAATAGAAAATTTGGCTTTCAAATACAAGTTCCAAAAGAAGCATAAAAAGGTACACAGGAAAGGGAAAATCATAAAGAACTTATTAAGGTTACCAAAGGATATAAACAGGCAGTCTTCAAAGAAAAAATGTTTACATTCATATAAGGCAAGATGTTATCTATAGTTCATGAACATTTTCCATTATTAGGGGAATTAGAGGAAGTATATGTAGAGAGAATGCACAGTTGTGAGTTGAATATGAAGTGATGATATCTAAAAAATAACAAATGAGTAAGAGAGGAACATACTAGGAGAAAGGAAAAAGGATAGATAGGATGGAGTAAATTATCTCATGTAAAAGTGGCAAGAAAAAGCTTTCACAATAGAAGAGGGAAGGCATGAGAGGGAGTAAGTAAACTTTAGTCTCATCAACATTGGCTCAAACGGGTAATAGCACACAAACTCAAATATGTATAGAAAAATATCTTACCAAACAGGAAAAAGGGGGATAGGAAAAAATAAAGAATGTTATAGAAAAGAGAAAGAGTGTGAGAAAAAAAGAGGAGATTGGGGAAAGGTTAGTCAGAAACAAAACCTTTTTTGAGGAGGTGAAAGGAGAGAAAAGAAAAGAATAAATGGGAGAGATAGGGTGGAGGGGAAAACAGCAATAGTAGCTTTGAAAAACTTGCTTTAAGTTTCTTTGATAAAGGCCTCATTTCTCAAACTTATAGTGACCTGATTCAGATTTATAAAAATAAGAGCTATTCCCCAATGAAAAAATGATCAAAAGATATGATCAGTTTTCAGATGAAATAATCAAAGATATCGGTAGCCATATAAAAAAATTCTCTAACTCACTATTAATTGGAGAAATGCAAATTAAAGCAATTTTGAGGCATTACTACATATCTATTAGTTTGGTTCATAGAACAGAAAAGAATCATGACAAATGTTGAAGGGTGTATGGGAAAAAATGAAAAATTAATGCATTATTGGTGCAGTTGTGAGTTGATTCAACCATTGTATAGAACAATTTGGAACCAGACCCAAAACTATAAAACCATTCATACCCTTTGACCTAGTAATACCACTACCAAGTCTATATCACAAAGAGACAAAAAAAGTCAAAAGAACCTTTATATACAAAAATATTCTTAGTAATTCTTTTCTGGTGGCAAAAAAAAAGAAAACTGCCCATCATTTGGGGAATGGCTGAACAAATTGTGATATGTAATTAGAATGGAAAACTATTGTATTATAAGAAATAATGAGCTGGTTGGTTTCAGAAATAAACTTATTTCTAAAACTCCTCTCTCTCCCCCGGAGATAGGTAAGCAATTGCTTCACAATCAGTTTGTTGTTATTGCTGTTATTTAGTCATTTTATTCATGTCTATTTCATCATTACCTTATTTGAGGTTTTCTTGGAAAAGATACTGGATTGGTTTGCCATTTCCTTCTACAGATCATTTTAAATATGAATAAACTGAAGCAAATAGAGTTAACTATTGCCTAGGATCACACAGCTAATAAGTATTTGAGAACACGTCTGAATTTAGGAAGTAAAGTCTTCGTGACTTCAGGTCCAGCACTCTCTATCCATTGCATCACCCAGAGTTCTTAAAACTTTCAAAATTATTATTCTTAATTTTTATTGTATAAATTGTTCTATGATTCTTACCTCATTTTGCACCAATTCATATAATTTTTCTAGGATTCTCTTACAATAATAATCTATTATGTTTATATGCCATAATTTATTCAAGAATTCCTCAAATGATTGTCACCTCTTAGTTTCTAATTCTTTTCTTTCACAGAATAGCTGTTTTCAGTATTTTTGCACATATAGAATCTTCACTTTTTTAATCTCTTTGATAATATAGGCCTTGGGGTTATATGTCAGGATCTTTTAGATCATAGTTCCAAATTGCTTTCCATAATAGCATGATCAATTCAATTCCAACAAATATAGCACAATATTCCAACTATACCATAGCTGTTCCAACACTTATCATTTTCTTATTTGTCATGTTTGCCATTCAATTGAATATGATAGGGAACCTCAGATTCATTTTAATTTGCACATCTCTAATTTTCTTTAATTTGTAGCATTTTATATGATTGTTCATAGCTTAATTTTTTTTTTCTTTGAAGACTGCCTGTTTATATCCTTTGGTAATTTATCAAATAGAGAATTTGAGTCAACAAGAATTATATTAAGCATTTACTATGTGCCAGGAACTATACTAAATGCTGACAATAAGAAAAATTAAGATGTTGTACCTATCATAAAATAGCACACATTTTCAAAGGGGAAAAACATTCAAAACACTATGTACATACATAAGAGGCATTTGAAAAAGAAAGGTACTAGCAATGAAGTATACCAAGAAAGGGATTTAGGCTTAGTTATTTCAGGAAGTCCTTACACAGAGGTGAGAAGAGTATTTCAGGTATTGAGTGTGGTCAATGAAAAGGCACAGAATCAGAGATGGTGTGTCATTACAAGAACCCAAGGAAATGGGTTTTATTAGATTATAAACTATGTATGTAGTTTAGTAAAGTAATTATAATATTATACTTTTAATAAGTTAAAAGAAGGTAATAAAGTACAGGTAAAATGTAAAAATAAAATAGGAAGGGAAAAGATTATATAAAACCCTAAATGTCAAAAATCATTTTATATTTGATCTTGGAAATAATAAAAAGCCTGGAGTGAGTTGAGTTGGGGAAAATGAGTAACTTTGTGTGTAATCTGTGCTTTAAGAGCATTTTGCCAGTTAAATAAAAGATGGATTAGAGTGGGGACAAACTTGAGGCAATGAGACCAACTAGCCCACTATGACAATCATCTAGACATGAGGTGATGAAAGTCTGAACCAGAATGGTGCCTACGTTGGGCAGAGAAATAAAGGAACATATAGGGGAAAATGTGAATATAGAAACAAAAAGATTAGGCAAGATTTACATTTGGCCAATTGTGTGTGAGAGAAAGTGACTGCAAGCCTAGGAAATTCAGAAAATGATTACAAACTTAATATTAATAGGCAAAATTAAAAGAGGAAAGGTTTTAGGAGGAGGTAGATATAATGAGTTCTATTTCGGATATATTGAGTTTAAGATGTCTGGAGGAAATCTCATTTGAGATTCCCAAGAAATAGTTAGTTGGAGTACAACCATAGCTAGCTCCTCAGAGAAAATAAGCTAGATTTATAGGATGGAAGTAATTTGAATAGAAATTATTATTGAATCTTTGAGAACTGATGTACATACCAAACAAGATAATACAGAAGAAAGAGGAAAAGACTGAAGACAGAATCTTGGGGAGACACCACTGATTAAAGAATGACCATGGTTGAAAATCCAGCAAAGGAGACTTGGAAGGAGAGAACAATATCATGAAAGCCTAAAGAAAAGAGAATACAGAAAAGAAGAGAATGTTCAACAAAATAAAAGGTTGCAAAAAGGTAAAAAAATTAGTAATTGAGGAATGATTTCAATTAAAGATTAATAGTGGCTTTGCAGAGAGGAAAGAAGGATAGAAAAAAGCAAGGAACAAATGAAAGAATGAAGGAGTGAAGGCACAAAGGAAGAAAGGAAGGAAAAAGGATGGAAAGAAAGATGAAAAGGAGGGGAGGAGGAGAAGGGAATAAAAAATAACTTCCCCATCTAGTATTCACATATATATATACACATATATGCATGCATACATACATACACCTGTGTGTACATACATGTGCATGTATGTGTGTGAGTAAGTCTATGATATGTGTGTGTTTGTGTGTGTGCTCCTGATGCATGAACTTCCATCAAGTTCCCATCTGACTAGGTTCCATTGGATCAGCCTACCAAACTCATACTTCTTCATTAAAATACAGTCAATCCTCAATTTTCATGGGAGTGACATTCTTAGAAAATGGCACCAAAGTCAAAATGTGAATGTGGATATATTAAACTTATGGGAAATAGTAGGTTTGGTTTCCACAATCACCAAACACTGTATTTTTTCACCAGAGATTAATGAAAAATCTATATACTTCTCAGCATAAAATTCCTTACAGCAAAACATTAATTCTGGTAATATGTACTTTTTCTAAAAGAATAAACATGAAATAAATCATAAAATGCAATGCATAAAACAAAATTGGTAACATGTGAAACATTTTTCTCACTAGTAATTTCCTATAATGTGAGCTTTTGTGCCAATATCTCAAAGGAAAAAACTGATTTCAGATAATATTTACTTTTCATAACACATGAAATCTACAGTACCATAAATACTGTCCATCAAATACATTTCTTAAAACTAAAACAGTTTTTCATCTAAATCTTACCTTCAGCTATGTCAGATGGCAGTGTGAGTGCATTAAACAGTAAACCTCTCTACTTTGCCAAGTAATATAAACCAAGAAATAGCTTCATGAGAATTTAGTTAGCTATAGAAAGACACACCAGTCTCAGTATCACCCCCAGCACTCTATCCTCCATGGCCAGTGTGGCTTTAGAGATCGTGAAGAATGTATGAGCTTAAAGTAATCCACTAGTGAAGTCTGCTTCATGCTTCATATTGGAAACTTAAGTATCTTAGAGTATGGGAGCATAACAGAGGCAAGCTGGCATTTAACCCTGAGACTGCAATCGAAGGTAGCTTCAATATCTGTAGCTACTTGGTTCATTAGGCTAACAGCAGTTGCAGACATTCTGAATATGAAGTTTATTTACCACCTTTATTTTTTCAGTAATCCTCAATACTGATTTTGCATACTTGGGTTTGGAGTACACTTCACTTGAAGTACACAAAACTTGAGTTTTATAGCAAATGATGAAAGTATGCAATGAAACTTGGAGTACACTTGGAGTACACAAAACTTGAGTTTTATAGCAAATGATGAAAGTATGCAATGAAACATGAGGAGCTCTTTACAGTGGTAAGGTGAGCAAAACCAGTGAGCTCCTCCACAAATTTAGGCAATCTTTTTTTTCTCTACTGCACATATCTGTGCAATAGAACACAAAAGAGAAAATGAAGTTACTAATAGAATCACAAATACTTGAAGTCACAAAAGTTAAACATACAAATATTGAGCTTGACTGTATGTGATTCATATGCCTTGTCTCTTCCTGACTATTTTCTTGGCTTCTTATCTCATTACTCAGAATTATTCCTGCCTTGCCTTGCTCACTTCTGCCTCAAATATATTATGAATCTGTGATTCAAATGCCCCTCATTTAGGCAACTGTTGAAATCTACCCCATCAGATAAAACCAATATGAAATCCTTAATGTTTTCCTGAGGAATAATACAGAAACACTTAAAGCTGAAGCCCAGGACACTTCAGGGACGTGTAGATTTACAGCATTAGATAAAGATCCTTGTCTTAGCAATGTTCAGCAAACAATTAGCAATGAACAACTGCCAATGACTGCCAAACACTTTGTATATGTATTATAAAACTTGAGGAATGGACTAAAAGGGTTCCAAAAGATCTGCTTTAAAGATTAACTCTTTCCTTTAGAAAAACAAAGAAATAAATCTAAAGATAAGTGCCTATAGTTCCCTCTACATTTCTGGTATTATGTAGAGTGAAGAAAGCAATGTTCCCAGCCTTCAATTAACTCTTGAAAAAGGGTCTATTGCTTACAGGACCAAAGAAAACAGTTCATAATGTTGCCCTGATTGATGAAACATACTCTAACAACAATGAAAAGCTGTGATAGAATTTCATTGTGCTGGAGTTAAATGCACACTCTTTCCTTCCAAGAGTCAGATGGGATTTTCTTCCCCTTTACATACCTAACTGGGGAAGCAAAAAAGTAGCACACGATTGCTTCTGCTGCTGTTGTTACTGAATAAAAGCAGCATTATCAGGATGTGATCAAAGGCACTGACTCTTCTGCCATTGTCTTTGACAATGACAAGTCTTGGAAGAGACTGGAGCTTTCAAAAATTGCATATGTCAAATATAGAGTGCGATGTGATGGAAAGCATTTCATCTGGAGTTGGAAGATGAAGCATGACAATGCAATGGTTCCAGTCCTCAGCTCTGCACCTGTGAGACCTCAGGAAAATCACTTAAACTTAAGGCTACAGATTCTTCATGTGTAAAATGAGCAGGTTAAATCAGATGATATCTGGGATCCTTTCCAGCTCTAAAACTATGATTCTCTACAGAATTACCATTGCCTCCCAAAGCACTGACATTCAGGGTTATCAAATGAAGTCTTATTTTGATTAGCACCAGTCCCTTTAAGGAGTGGGATACTACCGATGCATGAATTTTTATTTCTTAAAATGAGGATAGGTGATGGATTAAGCTTCTAATGTTGCAACTACTATTGCTATTATTACTTATTGATTACTGTATTTTGCCAGGGCAATTGACATTTTGGGAGATTCCTAAGTATAAAAGACTTTTGTGTGGTTATATAAAGTTAATAATTTTCTGTGAAGCATTGTCAATGCTAGTTTCAAATTTACATATTAAAAATGCAAAATCTATATTTTCCTTTTCTTCTAAATTCTATAAGATTTTGCACTTCTACCTTAATCCAACAAACACAGTCTTTACAACAGTAATTTCTTAAGCACCTAGGCAATTCTATGAATAATTTGCTGGATGTAGAGATAACAGTTCAAATACCATCTTGGACATTTATTTAGCTATGGACAAGTTGTTTAATCTATATCGCTGCCAGAGACATTTTATTATCTCCCTACAGATATGATACTTATAAAAACTTGGAAAAGGGTATAACATGACCAGAAGATACCTTGCAGGCCCAAAAGAGTGTATTGCTCATCTGGCAGTACTCAATGGAGCTAAAATCAGTATTCACATTCCAAGTACTCACTATCAATCTGAGATCTGTAATTCATCTCTTCAGTAACTCATATCTTTCAATAAATCTCAGCAGTACAGACAGGATATTTTCATTTTTTTAATTTCACATTTTGTTGGTTTAGGGTCATGTTTACAACTTAACATTCACTTAGTGAACTAAGCTACTAAATGCTGACAAAAGGGAAGAACAGACCAAATACCTCTCTGACCTTAGCAATTATTCATGAACCTTAAAACAATGGAGGTGTACTTCAGCCCTTAAAATTCACTTTCACGGTATATGAATGCTATGGAATATTATTGCTCTGTAAAAAAACGACCAGCAGGATGATTTCAGAGAGGCCTGGAGAGACTTACATAAACTGATGCTGAGTGAAATGAGCAGAACCAGGAGATCATTATACAGGGCAACAACAATACTATATGATAATCAATTCTGATGGACATGGCTCTCTGCAACAATGAAATGTCTCAAACCAGTTCCAATTGTTCAGTGAGGAAAACCATATACACCCAGAGAGAGGGATATGAAATGTGAGCCACAACATAACATTGTCATGCTCTCTATTGATGTTTGCTTGCATTGTATTTCCTTTCTCTGATTTTTTTCTTGTAGATACGATTTTTCTTCCACAACAATAAGTGTAGAAATATGTATACATATATTTGACTTGTCAAGTATTTTAACATAATTACCATGTAGTGGACTTCCTGCCATCTAGGGGAGGGGAGGGGACTGGGGGGAAAATTTTAACGGAAAGCTTTGTAAAGATCAATGCTAAGGAACTATCCATACATATGTTATGAAAATAAAAAGCTTTAATAAAAAAATGAATGTTGAAAACTATCTTGACATGTATTTGGAAAAATAAAATACTATTTAAAAAAAATTCACTTTCACAATTTATCTTTGAGCCAGTTGCTGTCACTTAGTCTGCTCTCCCTGTTCTTTATAAGCTAACACTAACACTGTCACTGTTGGGAGATAGGATGCCCCTTCTCCATGCTCCTCCCTCTTCTGTGCCAAATGAAGTTTTTTCTAATTGTAGCTCCAGTCATAAATGGTGATAAGGAATCTGTATTCCTAACAAAATAACTCTGAAAACTCTTCTCATCTTAAAATAGACCTCAGTCTAGCTTAATCTGTATTTCGTAGATAAACTATTATAGTCATTAACTATGACTATAATGGGGGTGTGAGACTCATAATGAAAGTCTAGTCTTTAGACACCACTTTTTCCTTCAGCTTCTTTTGTGCTCATTCTTTGCTGATTTTTGGTCGTACTGCATTCAGAACAGATCAAGTTATAGCCTTGTGTGAAAAATTGAAGGAACCACCCAGAAGTCCAGTCTTCTCTAATATTCATATCCCTAACATGGAGAAAGAATCATAAAAAAAAAACAAAAAGATATAGTGATGCAATTTATTCATTGGCACATGACAGCCTAGGTGGGGAGATAAGGCATTTCCTGCTACTATTTACCACCTCTCTCATCCCCTAAGAAGCTCACAGGACTTTTTCTTCATCCTCATCTTAAAGCCAGAGGGAAAGAAAGGAGGTTTTTTCCCTTTTGTTGAAGTATTTTGCATCTAAAACTTGATTGTAGTCTAATAGACAATTAAAAAGCTTTGGTTACTACACTGTAAACTAATGGGGAATAGTCAAAAGATAGCTTGCATTGTGTCCAAAACAAAGAAAGGATCCCTCATTTCAGGAAACAAGCTCATCAAGCTTCCACAGGGGTTGATATAAGATAAAAGATATTGTGTATGCTTTAAGGACTAGGCCTCTGCTGGTCAATCCTTTGTATCCATTTCCTGTCATATGGACTTACAAAATCTAGTAAAAAATTTTAGGGAAAATAAAGCAAAACTGGATAAAAAAGGTCAAGCATGCTTTGGGAATTAATAGAGTCTCTTTTGTATTTTCATTTTTTTTTCAATTGCATGTATAAGATCACATGATTTTAAAATCATAGAAGATTCTACCTAGGAGGCAGGAGGTAATAATCCTACTACATTTTGTCCTGGTCAGATTACATCTAAAATAATGAATTCAGTTCTCAGCAGCATTTTTACAGAAATCACTGATAGACTGGAGAGCAAACAGAATGCTGAAGTGCATGAAACTCATGACATGTAAGAGTCAGTTGAGGGAACAAGGAATGTTTAGCCTGGAGAAGAGAAGACTGATAGAAGTGGAAGGAATATAGCTATATTCAAATAGTAGAACAATTGTCATGGTAATGAGGTATGAGACTAGTATTGTTTGAATTCATAGGGCAGAATTAGTAATGTGTAGAAGTGAAAAGAGGTACATATAGGCTTGATGTCAAGAGCTTTCTAAATAGCTGGAGAGATACAAAAGATAGAATCAATTGGCTTGGGAAGTAAGAATTTATTCTTTTTGGAGGTTTTCAAACAGAGGCTGTATGATTATGTCAGATATGTTATAGTGGAAATTCATTTGGGGAATGATTTAGACTAGATGAGCACCAAGGTTGCTTCTATCTAAAAAGTCTTAAGATTCTATGAACAGTTCCCCACCACAATCCATTTTTGTTTGTTACTATCATTTTAAAAACCTCTCTTAGAAACAACCAAAAAAAATCTTGTTTCTTCAGGGGCAGATGGGTAAAAAGAGAAAATATGAGATGATATTGTGTCTGAAGATGACCAAGGAAATAAGAAACCTTAAGAGAAAAGGTTAATAAAGGGCCCCTATATGTCACCAACATTTGGACATTTGGATATAGTTTTATGTTTCGTCTCCCAAGATGCTTAATATTCATTAGACAAGTAATAGTATTAGATACATGGTCAACAAATGTGATAGAAGATATAGGGATGCCAAAGGAAATTCTGAAAGAAAAATGATACTAGGGACATGTCAGCACTAAACAATAAACTAATTTGTCAGAAAAGACAAACTAGTTGTGACCATGACCATTTCTGTATTTCCTTTTCTAATCATTTTTTAATATCAATGGAGATCACCGAATGAATTCATATCCTATGAAGTAGAAACACCAGAACCAGTGACACTCAGGGAGCTAATGTGTGGAGTGTATTCAGCATGTGTGTGTATAGTAGCTGGCACTCCTGCAGCAGTTCAAGTCATGCCAATGACCCAGTCTGGAACATTTCCATTATGGGAATGACTGAGATCATTTCATATGCAGCTGGTTCCCTTTTCCCTAACAAATATTGTGGGTTAACTGCCATGAAAAACCAACAATAATTCTCTCTTCCTCCCTCCCTTCCTCCCCCATCTCTCCGTCTTTCTTCCTCTCTCTCTTCCCCCCCTTTCTCTCTTTCCCTCTCTTTCCTCTCTTTCTCTCTCTCTTTTTCTCTGTGTGTCTCTGTCTCTGTCTCTCTCTCTCCCTTTCTCTCTCTTTCTTCCTCTCTTTCTCTCTCTCACTCTCTTTCTCTCTCTCTTTCTCTCTCTCCCCTCCCTCTTTTTTCCTTCATCTGCTTCTCTTTTTCCCTCCTCTCTCTCACTCTCTTATTCCTTCTTTCTTTCCATTAAGAGATAAAAATACTTGAGTATTTCTGCTTCTCCTTCTCCCGTCAACCAACTTAATGGAAACATAATCCTAGCCCAGGAAATGAGAGAAAATTTAGCTCACTAACTTTCCCTTCTAGAGAGTTGAAGAAAGACAAGGTGTCCTGCTTACAGTGAGCAGAGAGGTTGATGTTAAAACATTCCCTTGATTCCTACCAGCCATTTACAAATTTAATTTAACTATGGAATTATGAACTTGAAGCTGTGGTGATTTGTAAAAATACATGCAACATCTAAGAGGGAGTGGGAATTCTCCAGTGGGAGTAAAGAGCATTAAAATTCTCTTGATGTGAGGATCACCTGAAGGAAGTGGATTTGTTCTGTCAGGAGAAGAGAAGGTTCAGGAGCGACATGAGAGTGCTCTTAAAGCACATGAAAAAATTAAATGTGAAAAAGTCATTATACATATTCTTTTCACCCCTAGAGAGTGGAATGTGGATGAGTGGATAGAAGTTAACAATAACAACAAAAAACAAATAGACAATAATGTCAGGGTAAATTTCCTAATAATTAAAGCTGTCCCAAAATGGGCTACCCCTAAAGGGAATGGGTTCCCTCACATTTTAGTAAAAATAATACCAGCTATCAGATATGCTGTAGTGGAATTCTTTTTCTGATATGGGTTAGAGCTAGGTGGTTATTGAATTTCCTTCCACTCTGTAATTTTGTGATTCTATGATTATGTGTTCAAGATCCCTGAGATCAGGTAAGTCCACCTAAGGAGAGCTGAGCCAGATCCACAGTCTAATAGTTTTCATGGAGTTTGCATGTGTTTATTGCAGGGTTCAACAATCCTTATAGGGCAGCTATATAATCATTTGTCTGTCATAGGAAGGCAAAGTATGCTAGCCATCTAGAAAGGGCTGACCACATACTGACTCCTATGTGCATGCAGATTTGGTATTTACTATTAACACAGAATAAATAAGTAAGAGAGGGAATGAGAGTCAATTCAATACTTTCATAACAGAAAGCAAGGTATAGATATTAATTTTATTATTTTTTAGTTTTTCAATTAATTATTTATTTTAACACTGCTTTATGAATCATATTGGAAATGAAAAATCAGATCAAAATGGGAAAAACCATGGGAGAGATAAAAAAACACAGAAAAAAGAAGTTATCAAAATATGTGTTGATTTATATTCAGTTTCCTTAGTTGTTTTTCTAGATTCATATGTCATTTTCTGTCCAAAGTCTATTTAGATTGCCTTAGACCTCTGAACATCGTTGACCATCACACATTCTTGCTGTTATTGTGTACAATACATTATTGGTTTTGCTTGTTTAACTCAGCATCAAGTTCATGTAAATATTTCTAGGACTTCCTAAAATGAGCTTGTTCATAATTTTTTATAGAACAATAATACTCCATTACCTTCATATACCACAACTTGTTCAACTGTTCCCCAATTGATGGATATCTATTCATTTTCTAATTCTCTGCTACCACAAAAAGAGCTGCTATAAACATTTTTGCACATGTGGGTCCTTTTCTCTCCTTTATGATTTCCTTGGGATATAGACCCAGTAATCAAAACGTAAAGGCATAAATATTAAGTAGAGTGAAGATCAAACAAAGATTTGTGAAGAGGCTACTGTGAACAAATTACTTGCCTCAATGGTTGAAATAATAGCTGAGGATGGGCCACTGGACTTTCCACTAAGATAAAAAATTAGAAATCACAGACAGAAATGCCCAAAGAATATGCTTTATCTCTTACTTCAATTTGTCATCAGTACTGCTGTTTTCATTTCACTTGTAGAAGTACAATTTTAAAAATATACTCCTTCACCCTTTTCATGTCATAGAAACACCCTGTGTCCAGGGCTCTCTTCTTCCCCACACATTCAATAATAATAAGCTCACTCCCTCTACTCCTTGCTAATTACTAACTATATTCCTAGCTAAGAATCTACCTATTACCTACTATAGCAATGTGAAAATTAGAGAGGAAATAGTCTCTTCCCTAAACCTATTCTATCCTCATTTCTAGCAAATACAGATTTTTCTCCTTCTATCTTGCCTTAGTGTCAGAAAGAGTTTTAAATTACCTGTATTTCAGGAAAGACTGAGAGATTAGAGAGAAAACCTTTTTTCCCCTAAGAGAAGAAGTAAATTGAAGCAATTAAAAAGGGTTGCTGGGGAGGGAGGGGGGGTTGTCCCTTAGAGATGCTGAGCACCATTAGGGTGGTACATGATGGTCTCTGCTGAAATGAAGCTCACCCATTTCAAGTGTTGCTAAGCAATGTTGGCAGGAGGTAACACAGGAAAAGCTCAGTTGAGGGTATATGGATATAAAATATTAAGCTCTTGCATAGCATCATTTACAGAGGGTTTTAAAAGCATCAGACCTCCATTGTCTATCTTTCCAACTCTTTTTGGTCCATGCAGACTGATAGTGAGGCAGTCTTTAACAGCAACATCAGCACATGTACTGGACAAGCAGAATCTACATGGCTCATGGGAGGCCTAATGAACAATTAAAGCATCCGGACTATTAATAGCACCTCTTGATAAAAAGGTAAGGACCAAGGCAACTTTCTTATACAATGCACATCATTCAGATGATGATTTTGTTACATTTCACTGTGAAAAGAACTTGATGCTGTAGTGTCTGATGAGATGCACTGACTATTCTTAATGTTTCTAATGCATGAAATTGCCCAAAGAACAACATGGCACTCAAATGTTCATGTCCCTCCCAGCTACAGATTCTCTCCCATTATTCTTATTTCATGTTACTTTATCATTTTCATGTTCCAAGCAGAGGCTGAGTTGTCCCATCAACAGAAAGCATAATGTGAAACAAAAATAAAGCAGTAAGTTCCAGGACTTACCTAAATGTACATGGATTTTAGTCTTATGCTTTCCAGGGCTGACCATATCTTCTTTTGTATTTTTTATAATTTTCTCCATTTCTAGATTACACATGTTTGGTGAACACCCATTAATTTCCTAGTATGGAATTATCTATCAACTCATTAGATATCTTTTTTTCCTAAAACCCTGAAGAACTGAGAAATTTGTTGGTTTTGTGCTATTCTCAGGTAGGCATCAATTAAGATGCCTATAGTTCATTAATTTTTTTACTGTGTATCTCTCCCTTTGATGCAGAGAAATTTCTCACTTGAGGATAGTGATGGTTATCAAGGAGTAGCAGGTAGATTTTTCTTGAAGTAGAAGGAATTCAGCTTTCTTCTGTGTGCATACATATTTTTCTTTCAATGGTCTTGCTTATCCATTTTATTTTCCCCAGTATAGAGAGAAGACCAATGGTTTTTCTGTGTCTTGAATAAACTTGACTAAGTGTGATTCTTGTGTTAAATGAGAATTCTACTTCTGGGATGAAGTTATCCCAAGGTTTGCTTTATCCTGAATCAGTAACTTGAGGTCTTCTGGTTTCTTTGGAGAGACACTGTGAGGGACAAGCAGTTTTTTTTTTTTATTCTGATTTTTTTTCTTTTGAGGTGAGATGTTTCAGATGTATAAAAAATATTCATGAAAACTCTCCCCACTAAAGTAGTTTAACAATCTGCCTATAACACAGACTAGTTGATTTTCCTAAAGCAAGCACTAAGGGGTTCAATGACTTACTTCTGGTCACACAGCTTCTGTTTGACAGAAACAAGAAATGAGTCCACCTCATACTGATCAAAGATCATCTCTCTATCCACTATGTCAAAGCAATACTCTCATTCCTGGTTGGGTGTATTCTAGGAGATTGGCAGGTCTCTTTGCGGTAGAGGAAATGAAATGCCTGAAGGTCCAAACACTCTGACTAATAACAGCCATTAATTAGATCACTCTATAATATTTTAACAGTTTTGAATAGGACACCTTTTCTTATGGTTGAATGAACACAAAAACCTATCCATTTTCTCAATGATGGAGACTTGATTAAAGGGTTTGTCATTGAATAATATAGTCTAGAAATAAGATTTAAAAAAAAATCATAAGATTGCCATTAATGCTTCAGAGGAAGGTCCTAGAAATAAACAGTCCTATGTGATTTAATGTAACTATGTATGAGGACTCAGTGTTAAAACTGGATATAATTGAAATATGTCATTATGTAATTTTTTGTTGCCATCCTCCCTTACCCTCCACCCATTCCTGAAATGTTCTCCCTTCTCATCTCTACCTCTAGGCTTCCCTGACTTCCTCCAAATCTCAGCTATAATCTTATTTTCTACAAAAAGCTTGTCATGCTCCCTTTTATGCTGGTATTTTCTATTTGTTCATTTTCTCCAATTTATCCCATACATATAACATTTTTTGTATGTAGATGTTTGCATGTTGTCTCCCTATGCCATTGTGTCACTGTGAGCTCCTCAAGAGCAGATAATGTTTTTGTCTTTCTTTGTATTGCCAGTGCTTAGCACAGCTAAATAGTAGATGCTTAATAAATGATTAATTATTTACTATTTTTCTTCCTCTGTCTCTGTCTATAGGAACAGAAGTTGCTGTAGACAACATGAGAATGTAATGCTACCCAACAGGCCGTCAACAGTCTGATAAGAGTAGTGGGTTGGGAGTCACTGCCTTCTTATTGGAACCTCTAAAACAGTCCCCACCGGTCAAGCATGTTCTCATATTGTCTGATTTCCACAGATTTGTGATGAATTGATTGACTTTTAAATGATACTCAGCAATAAAATGTTTGCAAAAATCACTCAACATTTAAATACTGATTTTTTTCCCAGTGTTTTTGGTAAATATTTCATGAGGACCTGGTGGAAAGAGAAGATTTTCATTCGCATCAGTCTAATCCAATCCAAAAAGCATTTATTAAGCACCTATTATATATGGGCAACATCTTAGGTCTTCAGATGCAAAATGAAAAGGAAATAAGTCCCTGCTTTCAAGGCACTTATTTTAGCTAGTTCAGTTTATAATTTTATATTTCAGTTGGTCATGTGGCTTTTATGTCTATTTTAATTCCATTCTTCTGACTGGTTAGTAGACTGATTATGCTGGCTCTATGTTTCTTCATTCCACATACTCAATTTTTACCACTGTAAAAAGTACCTGGAAAAAGACACTCAGTGACAAAAGGAGTGCAAAATCTTCCTGGAAAAATGAAAAGCAGTCCCCGTTCCCCAGCCCCCTTTCCCAAATTAATAATTTGAGCACACACCAATTTGCAAACAGCAGCTCTAGGCATGTGGCACAGCATCTGTTCCTGAGACACTAGAAAGCCTGACTAAGGCAAGCTGGGTGTCTGCCAACACACACTCTCCAGCTCTTTTGCTGACAAGGCTGTCAATAACTGGGCAGATGGCATCAAATGCACTGCCAGGAGAGTTCAGTTAACAACCAAATGTGTTAAATGATTTCAAATTCATTGTATGCCAAGCATTGTGCCGTGCCCTTTGTCGGGTCATTAAAACTATTCCCCGGCTAAGAATGGAATAGGGGGTTAAGAAATCAGGAGGCACTAGCTTCTTATAATAAGATTAACCAAGCTTCACCCAGTTGGTAGGCAATATACGATCAGCCATTGTGAATACAGAATACTTATCCATTAGAAATAAATAATAAAAAAAAAAAAACCTCATTCACAGATTTAATTTAATGCCGTTTGGACACAGAGATCAAATCCTTGGTAGCTGTACATGTACATGTGACAGAACTTGGCAAAAAATATATGCATAACAGGAAGGGTTTCCACATGTTCTCTGCAAATATATTTACATATCATCCTATCTTGTGAGGGTCCTATACAAACATGCATGCTAAATATACATGGCATTTTAATTAACAGCCCAGGGTGGTCTTTCCCAAATACCAGTGCAACAAAAATTTTAAAAATCCTATCAGTTATTGGGAAGTAGCATAGGGAGAAGTGCCCCTCTTCTCATTTTGGATCATTTATTAAAAAGTGTGTGTGCAGCACGTGTAGCAAAGAGAGTACTGAACTAGGAATTTGAAAATGCATGGGCTTTCCTCCCGTTCATTTGCATAGCCACGTGACTTTGTTACTTCACTAATCTGATGCTCAGTTTTCTCCTCTTTAAAATGAAACTTTGATTTAATTTAATTTTTAAAAGCATTTATCAGGTACCTATTATGAGGCAAGCAGTGGGATAGAAAGCCAAAAACAAAAAAATAGTTCCTGTCCTCAAGAAATATACATTCTACTGGGGAGAAATAATATATAATTTAGGAAAATCACTTTAGAGATAGGAGGGACCTCCTGGGTTGTGTTTGTAATCCAATATATGTATTGGGTAACTAAGTGTAAAATGTTGACGAAATAAATACAGAGTGATTTAAGAGGGGGAAAAAAGAGTGAAAATGGGAGGGGAAGTGGGGATAAAAAAAGCCTACTATAATTTAAAATGCCTACCCTAGTTGCTTCACACAATTTCTGTGAGAAACAAATTAGAAAATAAACAGAAAAGTGTGTTAAAAACTTTACAATGCTACAGAAGCCCAAGATATCATTAAAACCCAATCGTATCCTAATAACCAGAAACAATTTGGGTGCTCCATAAGGATTTACTAAGGGATGAAAATGAGCAGCTGAGACTTTAAACAGCACTGCTGTCCTGAAGTTTATAATACAGTAACTTTTAAAAATATATTCCAGGGATTTAAGGCTCAGTTTCATACTGTCTTCTATGCCTTCTCTTTCCTCTTTGTCTCTGAAGCTTTTTTGATTAATATACAATGAAAGGTTGAATTTATAAGGCTTGGGTCTCAAGATAGATGACATCAGAACAGAATTGTTTCTTTATCCATTCATGCTGGGGGTTGAGCTGAATGAAATCAATAAAGATTATTTCAGAGTCATGGAGTAAAAGTCAATCTTTACAAGTGGGGCTAAATTAGCAATTTTCCAGTCCCATTAGAATGGAGAAAGAAGTAGAGCTGCCCATTTGCCAATAAGATCACTGACTAAGGGGTATGAGGTCTGGGAGTCAGAATAAGCACCTACAATTAAATAACAGTTCTGCTACTGACTAGGTGGGTGAATTTAGGTGAAATGTTTATCATAATGGAGCCTCAATTTCCAAACTAGTGCAAGCTTTCATTACTTCATACTTGAATTATTGCAACTGGATGATGATGGGAGTCCCTTCATCTCTTGCCACTCCAATCCTTCCTCCATTTAACCACTAAAATGATTTTCCTAAAGCAGATCCTAATCTTTAGACCTCCTTACCATATAAACTCCAGTGGCTTTCTATGTCTCCAGGAACAAATAGAAAAACACTATTTGAATTCAAAACCCTTCATAAGCTTTCCCCTTGCAGTTTTTCCAGTCTTCTTACATCTTACTCTCCAATGCATAGACCTCAATCTAGTAACATTAGCTAGTTAGTTGTTCCACGAACAAAATATTCCATGTCTTGGCTGTAGGCATTTTACCTCAATGTCCCCCATGTCTGGAATGCTCTTTCCTCTACTCTGACTATTGATTTCTCTGCTTCCTTTAAGCTCCAACTAAAACCCACCTTCTACAAGAAGCCTTTCCCAACTCCTCTTAATTCTACTCCCCTCTCTCAATTATTTATTTATTTTGCATATAACTTGCTTTATATGTATATATTCATTTGCATACTCTCTTGTGCATTATATTATTAGTTCCTTGAGGGCAGGAACTGCTTGGTTTTTGCCTCTTTTTGCATTCCCAACACTTAAGACAGTGCCTGGAACATAGTAGATATTTAATAAATGCTGATCGATTGAATTTCATCATCCAGCAAAATAGAAGGGAACTGGTCTGGATGACCCCCTTCTAGGAACATTATCTTAGGGACTAGAGACTTTTTCAAATTCTCCTTTCTTTTTCTTTGAAAAATATAAAGTGGTACTTTGCTAGAGATGAAGAAAGTTCAGAGCTGCAGTTGAGAAAAAAAGAAAATGTCATTGTTTTTTTGCCTGACTTTAGTCTGTCTCCATAACTACCCACCTCTGTATCCCTGCACCTATCATTTAACCTGTCTGAACTCCATACACCTGTCTAAGACTATAAGGTCGAAAAGGTGTTGACCCGTATTGGCAGAAGGAATTCCTTTATGGCAGAGATCCTTGTGCCAATTAAATCATATCTCTAACCTTATTCTAAAGATATCATATGTTAATTGAGTATTCATTGATTCATTCTGCCTATAGTTAGCAGCAAGAGAAAGAGAAGCTTGAGAGAGGATTCATTGTCTGGGTAGCTTTCTAAAAACCTGCTGTTCAACTTGGGAATTGTGGGTGCACAAATTCTTTGTCACCAAATACATTTCATTTAAAAAGGGAATGTTTTCCATGGCTACACTCTCTCCTCTAGTATAATTTGAAATCAACCAATCAACACACATTTTTAAGCAGAAACAATGAATGAGGAACTAACTATCCGTGGTGTGTTGAATCCTGGAAATAAGGTTATTATTATCCTGGATAATAAGCTATAGCCACCACCCCCCTTTCTTGCCCTTAGGACTGGGAAAATTTATTTTACAAGAGAACCCAGAAAAAAAAACCTTGAAGCTTTGACCCCCTTTACATACCATTGTGTTATAAATGTCCAGGTATATTATCTCAATCCTTGCTAGGATAATTCCCCTTCCTTCTGAGTATTGCCCCATGTCTCACTGTCTCCTGTCCTCAACCTTCTTATCTTGACTCCTATCTTGCCAGGATTAAGTTATGATCCTTTCCTGGATCCTTGTCCATCCTCCCAATATCCTTTACTCCTTATCTGCCTTTGGTTCCCCTATAAGATTGTACACTCAGGCTATATATTGTGTTTGCAAACCTTAGTTAGCTAAAACCCTACATAAGCTCTCTGCCTTGGTTTATCTACACCAAATGCTTTGGAAGCATTTTTCCATTTGGTCAGCTAGCTGAAACTCTCCACATTAAAATTAAAAACCAATCTCTACTTGCCTCAGGTTCTCTGGTATCGCAGGTGCTGTAGCTACCAAGATAAATGCAAAATAATCCTTTAACAAAGATAATAATCTATTGAGAAAAATAAAACTGAAGATTTTCGAAAATATATATGCAATAGAATTAACAATTTTTTTAACATATAATTAATTTTAATGATGTATTGTTATGTATTATTCTTATATAATATATTCTGGATAATGTATATATATATATGTATATATACACACACATTATCCATGTTGTTTTGTTGTTGTGCAGTCATTTTCAGTTCTGTCTGACCCTTTGTGACTCAATTTGGGATTTTCTTAACAGATACTAGAGTTAGTGGGTGTTTCCTTCTTCCCATTTATTTTACAGATGAGAAAACTGAGGCAATAAAGATTAAGTAACTTGCCCCATCTTTTCTATGAGGCTTCTTGATACCAGATCTTAGCACTTTCTCCATTGTGCCACCTAGGCACCCTTGAGTTCAAATCTAGTATCTGATACTTAACTACCCTGACTCTGGGAAAACCACTTATCCATTGTTTGCCTTAATCTACTGGAGAAGGGAATGGCAAACCACTCCATTATCTATCTTCACCATGGAAAACCCTAAATGAGGTCACAAAGTCAGATGTGACTTAATCATAACATACAGATGCTTGTTAAGTCAGGTGGACTGAAAGTAGATGAGGAAAATGTAGCCTAGGTCAAAGAAAGAAGTCAGGGTCTGGGTTGAGATAACATGTAAAATGGGACTAAAGCCGAAAAAGGGAATCCTCTTCACCAAAGCAGGGAAGACAAAAAAAGATTAAAAAGCATCAGAAATAGTACTTTCCAGGAGGGCTCCAGGATTTTGCCCAAGAAAGTCAACTAAAAGAGATTCCTGTGATGACAGAAATGTCTTTAGGAAGGAACTTCAGGACTTTTTGAGGAAAAATGCTTTTCAAAGCATAAGAACATCTGGATTCGACTCTCACAACTGACATATATGATTACTATACACCTCAATTTATTTATTTTTGGGGGGTTTCTTTTTTATTATTTTTTTAAAATTTTATTTTATTTGCAAAGCATATGTATGGGTAATTCTTCAACATTAACCTTTACAAAGCTTTCTGTTACAAATTTTTCCCCCCAACTCCCCACCCCTCCCCTAGATGGCAGGATATCCACTACATGTTAATTATGTTAAAATACTTGACAAATCAAATATATGTATACATATTTCCACACTTATTATTGTTGTACAAGAAAAATAGCATCTACACGAAAGACATATCAGATAAAGGAAACACAATGTAAGCAAACATCAATCGAGAGCATGAAAATGCTATGTTGTGGTCCACATTTCACATCCCTCTCTCTGGGTGTATATGGCTTTCTTCAGCAAACAATTGGAGGTGGTTTGAAACATTTCATTGTTGAAGAGAGCCATGATCATCAGAATTGATCGTAATATAGTATTGTGGTTGCCGTGTATAATGATCTCCTGGTTCTGCTCATTTCACTCAGCATCAGTTCATGTAAGTCTCTCCAGGCCTCTCTGAAATCGTCCTGCTTGTTATTTCTTACAGAACAATAATATTTCATAATATTCATATACCATAATTTATTCAGCCATTCTCCAATTGAAGGGCATCTATTCAATTTCCAGTTTCTAGACACTACAAAGAGGGCTGCCACAAACATTCTTGCACATGTGGGGCCCTTTCCTTCCTTTATGATTTCTTTGGGATATAAGCCCAATAGAAATGCTGCTGGGTCAAAGGGTATGCATAGTTTGATAACTTTTTGAGCATAGCTCCAAATTGCTCTCCAGAATGGCTGGATCAATTCACAGTTCCACCAACAATGCATCAGTGTTCCAGCCTTCCCACATCCCTTCCAACATTCATCATTAACTTTTCCTGTCATTTTAGCCAATCTGACAGGTGTGTAGTGGAACGTCAGGGTTGTCTTAATTTGCATTTCTCTGATCAATAGTGATTTGGAGCACCTTTTCATATGACTACAAATAGTTTTAATTTCATCCTCTGAAAATTGTCTGTTCATATCCTTTAACCATTTATTGATTGGAGAATGGCTTGAATTCTTATAAATGTGAGACAATTCTCTATATATGTTAGAGATGAGACCATTATCAGAACCCTTAAATGTAAAGATGATTTCCCAATTTATTGCTTCCCTCCTAATCTTGACTGCATTGGTTTTGTTTGTACAAAAACTTTTTTAACTTAATATAGTCAAAGTTATCTATCTGGTGTTCAATTAAGAATTCCAGTTCCTCTTTGGACATAAATTTATTCCATCTCCATAGGTCTGAGAGGTAAACTATGTTACGTTCCTCTAATTTACTTATAATATCACTTTATATACAGATCATGAACCCATTTAAATCTTATCTTGGTATGTGGTGTTAAGTGTGGGTCAAGCCCTAATTTCTTCCACACTAGTTTCCAATTTTCCCAGCAGTTTTTGTCAAATGGTGAGTACTTATCCCAGAAGCTGTGGTCTTTGCATTTATCAAAGACAATATTGCTATAGTTATTGCCTAGTTCGTCTTGTGATTCTACTCTATGCCACTTATCGACTACTCTGTTTCTTAGCCAGTACCAAATGGTATTGATGACCGCTGCTTTGTAATATAGTTTTAAATCTGGTACAGCAAGTCTACCATCATTAGTCTTTTTTTTTTCATTAATTCTCTTAAAACTCTTGACCTTTTGTTCTTCCAAATGAATTTTGCTACTATTTTTTCTAGATTTGTAAAATAATTTCTTAGGAGTTTGATTGGTATGGCACTAAATAAGTAGATTAGTTTGGGTAGTATTGTCATTTTTATTATAGTCGCTCAGCCTACCCATGAGCATTTTATGTTTTTCCAATTGACTAGGTCTGATTTTATTTGTGTGGAAAGTGTTTGTAGTTTAGTTCATATAGTTTGTGACTTTTCCTTGGCAGATAGATTCCCAAATATTTTATACTATCAATAGTTATTTTGAATGGAATTTCTTTTTGTATCTCTTGCTGTTGAACTTTGTTGGTAATATATAAAAATAATGATGATTTATGTGGATTTATTTTGTATCCTGCAACTTTGCTAAAGTTGTGAATTGTTTCTAGTAATTTTTTAGTCAAGTTTCTAGAGTTCTCTAAGTATACCACCATGTCATCTGCAAAGAGTAATAATTTGGTTTCCTCATTACCTACTCTAATTCCTTTAATCTCTTTTTCTTCTCTTACTTCCAAAGCTAAGATTTCTAAGACAATATTAAATAATAATGGTGACAGTGGGCAGCCTTGTTTCACTCCTGATCTTACTGGGAATGGTTCTAGTTTGACTCCATTACATATGATGCTTGCTGATGGTTTTAAGTAGATACTACTAATAATTTTAAGGAAAAGCCCATTTATTCCAATACTCTCCAGCGTTTTTAATAGGAATGGGTATTGGATTTTATCAAAGGCTTTTTCTGCTTCTATTGAGATAATCATATGGTTTTTGTTCATTTGGTTATTAATATAATTGATTATGCTAATATTTTTCCTAATATTGAACCACCCTGCATTCCTGGTATAAATCCTGCTTGGTCATGGTACATTATCCTGGGGATAACTTTCTGTAATCTCATTGCTAAAATCTTATTTAAAATTTTTGCATCAATATTCATTAGGGAAATGGGTCTATAGTTTTCTTTCTCAGTTTTCTCCCTCCCTGGTTTAGCTATGAGCACCATATCTGTGTCATAGAAGGAATTTGGTAGTACACCTTCTTTCCCTATTTTTTCAAATAGTTTATATAGTATTGGGATTAATTGTTCTTTGAATGTTTGGTAAAATTCACATGTAAATCCATCTGGCCCTGGAGATTTTTTCTTAGGGAGTTGATTAATAGCTTGTTCTATTTCTTTTCCCAAAATGGGGCTATTTAAATAATTTATTTCCTCCTCTGTTAACCTAGACAATCTATATTTTTGTAGATATTCCTCCATTTCATTTACATTATCAAATTTATTAGCATAAAGTTGGGCAAAGAAACTCCTAATTATTATTCTAATTTCCTCTTCATTGGAGCAAAGTTCTCCCCTATCATTTTTGAGACTAACAATTTGATTTTCCTCTTTCCTTTTTCTAATCAAATTAACTAAAGGCTTATCTATTCTGTTGGGTTTTTTTTTTCATAAAACCAACTCTTAGTTTTATTTATTAATTCGATAGTTTTCTTATTTTCAATTTTATTAATCTCCCCTGTTATTTTCAGAATTTCCAATTTGGTATTTAATTGGGGGTTTTTAATTTTGTCTTTTTTTAGCTTTTTTAATTGTAAGCCCAGTTCATTGATCTTCTCTTTCTCTGTTTTATGCAAGTAAGCATCTAGAGATATAAAATTACATCTTATAACTGCTTTAGCCATGTCCCACAATTTTGGTATGTTGTCTCATTATTGTCATTCTCCTGAATGAAATTATTGATTGTGTCTATAATTTGCTCTTTCACCCATGCATTATTCAGGATTAGATTATTTAATTTCCAATTAACTTGTGGTCTGTTTTCTCCTGGCCTTATATTACATGTGAGTTTTATTGCATCATGATCTGAAAAGGATGCATTTACTATTTCTGCTTTTCTGCATTTGATTTTGAGAGTTTTATGCCCTAACACATGATCAATTATCGTATAAGTTCCATGAACGCCTGAGAAAAAAGTATACTCCCTTCATCACCATTCAATTTCCTCCAGAGATCTATCATACCTAACTTTTCTAGCCTTTTGTTCACCTCAATTTATTTTTAATCCATTACACTATAAGCTCCTTGAAGGCAGAAACTATCATCTACTACTTTTGGTATCCCCAATGTTTAGCACAGTAGCTGGAACATGAGGCCCTTAATCAGTGCTTTTTGATTGAATCCATAAAATTAGGACAATACTCCGGCACCTATCACATGAGACTGCTGTGATGCTAAAAATGAGAGTGCATATAAACTACTCTCCATTATGTGGAAATTATTTTTCTATTAAGGTAGTTTAAGATGACCTTCATCTGCACCACAACTCTGATAAAGATTGGAGCCCCAAGGGCAAGGTTCTAGCTCTCCCTATTTTTACCAAACCTTCCTTTTCATGCTTATCCCTACCCAGCTGACATCAGTGAATCCTGTTTTGATCAGTTTGGGTATACTTTGGTATCAGAAGAAGGAACATAGAAGTTTTTTCCAGTTGAAAAGGATGACTTAGTAAACTTTAGAAAATCAAAGGATTTCAACTTCCTATCAGTATCCCAGCAGCATCCCAAGAACAGAACGGCAGTGGTGTTTGCATCTTCCGCAGTAATCCCAGCAGAAACTTGAGGATTTCAGCAAGGAAACTTTTAGCAGTTTTGAGTTACCCTCTCTTTGCTGTGCATAGTCCAAGTTTGATCCCACTTTCTCCTAGATCTGTATTTCTGGGAAAGTGTTTCATAGACTTGGAAATGAGGGGATATACTTAGGTAGCTGTTTGCTTGCTTTTTTTTTGCCAACTGTACTCATCATATCACCTTAGTAAATAATAGTTTTCTAAAAGTCAGCAAAATTAACCAAATTTGATATCATTTGATATTCACAGAGGGAAGCTCACTGGTGAGAAGATGACTATATCATTCAAAAAAAAAGTTTCTCTCCTCCATCTCTTCTAGGTCACCCTTGAAACCTTGAGGAAAAATTCAACAATAGAACTCTAAAGGCCTGAGTTACTAGACTGAGTGGCTGGGAAATTAGTTCTGGATCATAAGCCATACATACTTCAAAATAAGTATGTTTGGATAGTTATGTAAATGAGAAATTGAAATGGGCAGGGAAAGGGGGACCTTCAGATGAAGTCTGAAAGAGAAAAAGAAAGTCATGAAACAAACAAAAACTCAAGATTAGTCAGTTCACATATATATGTTTATACAGTAAATACTTTACCTACATTTTTTAAAATCTCTAAAACAGCCCTGTGAGGTAATTACTATTATTCTTTTTGTTGTTATAAGTAAGGAAACTTAAGAAGATATTAAAAGATTTGTTGGAGGTGACTATAATCCACTTTCTCTTTATTAAAAGGAGAAAAACAGGCTTGCTTTGCCTTTGCACCTCTGAAGTCAAGACTGGCTACTACATTGGTCTGAATTCTGAAGTCTTTCATAGTCCATAATGACTCTGTTGGGTCTCAGAAAAAAATACCTAATAGCCCCTACCCTCAGGCAGCTAAAAATCTTTTGGGATTATGGGAGAATACAATGAACACACAAGTAAGCACAGTGCAAAGCAAACTGATATGGAACAAAGCACTTACATCTGGAGTGGGAGTAAAGTCAGGAAAAGCCATACAGCAGAGGTCCAATCTGAATCAAGCTTTAAAGGGCTACACAGACTCTGAAACATGGACCTGGGAGAGGAATACATCTGACTCTGGCATGACTATAGACTTTTGTGAAGGCACAGAAGCAGGTGATAGTGACTCTCAAATTTGAGGAAAAGCAAATATTCCATTTTGACTGGAACATAGGATTTATAATCTAAAAAACTATGAAATGAGGTTGGCAAGGTAGCTGGAGATGAAACTGTGGAGTTCCTTAAAATGACAAACTAATAATTTTCTATTTTATCCAATATGCAAAGAGTACACACCAAAAGTTTTTAAAAAGAGAGTAGTGGCATAGAGTGTCTTAACAATGAACCTATACCTTCTTCTTTATGAGAAGTTCTTGGGAAGAAAACTACCTCTCATAATTCAGATCAGCAACTTATCTCCAACTTAATAGTAATTAACAGTAATAACTAACATTTAAATAGTACTTTAGAATATGCAAGATATTTTATAAATATGATCACATTTTATCATAGAAAGCAGGTGCTATTATAATCTATATTTTACAGATAAGTAAACCAAGTCAGGCAGTAATGAAGTAATTTTTTCCATGGTCACACAGTAAGTAAGCATCTGAGACTGAGTTGAACTCTTTTGAACTTCAGGTCCAGTACTCTATCTATTGATCTACTTAGCTGTCTCCATAAGGGTCTTAGAGAATTGCCTGAGACATTTGTTCAGAGTTAAGAAGCTGATATGTATCAGAACCTTCAAAGGAAAGGGTCTACAGAATAACTATATGCAGACATTTGAATATGGGTGTATAGTTCAAATACATACACACAGAGATCTACACACATATCCAAATGTGATTTATATATGTATATGTATATATATAATATTAAAAGGTAGAAATGATTTATTTTTCATCTTTATGGCTGGGTAAGGACTGGCTAATATAAATGCCATGAATTGAAAAAATAAATATATGTAGGTAATTGAAATTATCCTCTTTACTTTGTAAACCTTAATGCATATATAAATATGACCAATGATTATTAGCAGTAAAAATAGCACTATTTTAGACTATGCTCTGAAACTCTTAAATCCATTTTTATAAATCACATTCAAAGATAAAATAATTAAATCTATTAATCATATAATTTTTCTCCTTATAAAAGTGAAGGTGAGTCATTGTTGTTGCTATTCAGTTGTTTCAGGAGTATCCAGTCCTTCAAGACCTCTTTTTGGTGCCTACTTAGAAAAGCTACTGGAATGATTTGCCATTTCTTTCTTCTGCTCATTTTATAAATTGGAGTGCTGAGGCAAACATAGTTAAATAACTTGCCCAGGATCTCACAGCTACTAAGGGTCTGTGGCTGGATTTGAACTCATGAACTCCTAATTACAAGCCCAGTATTCTATCCACTGCATCACCTAGAGGCAATATGTTATAGTTAAAAAAAAATCTGGATTTGGATTTAGGAGATACCTGGGTTTAAATCCCAATTTTGTTACTTAAAAGGCCATGTAAACTGAAGTAACTTAACTCTCTGATTTTCGTTAATTCATCTTTAGAATAGGTTAAGTACAGTTACCACATACCAAGATAAGATCTAAATGGGTTCATGATCTAGATATAAAGAGTGATATTGTAAGTAAATTAGAGGAACGTAGTATAGTTTACCGCTCAGACCTGTGGAGATGGAATAAATTTATGTCCAAAGAAGATCTGGAACTCTTAATTGAACACCAGATACATAATTTTGATTATATTAAGTTAAAAATTTTCTGTACAAATAAATCTAATGCAGACAAGATTAGGAGGGAAGCATCAAATTGGGAAATCATCTTTACATTTAAGGGTTCTGATAAAGACCTCATTTCTAAAATATGTAGAGAATTGTCTCATATTTATAAGAATTCAAGCCACTCTTCAACAGATAAGTGGTCAAGGGATATGAACAGAAAATTTTCAGATGATGAAATTAAAACTATCTCCAGTCATATGAAAAGTTGCTCCAAATCACTATTGATCAGAGAAATGCAAATTAAGACAACTCTGAAGTTCCACTACACACCTGTTAGATTGGCTAAAATGACAGGAAAAGATAACGATGAATGTTGGAGGGGATGTGGGAGGGCTGGGACACTAATACATTGTTGGTGGAACTGTGAACGGATCCAACCATTCTGGAGAGCAATTTGGAGCTACGCTCAAAAAGTTGTCAAACTGTGCATACCCTTTGACCCAGCAGTGTTTCTACTGGGCCTATATCCCAAAGAGATCTTAGAGGAGGGAAAGGGACCCACCTGTGCAAGAATGTGGCAGCCCTTTTTGTAGTGGCTAGAAACTGGAAACTGAAGGGATGCCCATCAATTGGAGAGTGGCTGAATAAATTATGGCATATGAATGTTATGAAATATTATTGTTCTGTGAGAAACGACAAGCAGGACAATTTCAGAAAGGCCTGGAGAGACCTGCATGATCTGATGCTGAGTGAAACGAGCAGAACCAGGAGATCATTATACACAGCAACAACAATATTACATAATAATCAACTCTGATGGACATGGCTCTCTGCAACAAAGAATTGTCTCAAACCAGTTCCAATTGTTCAGTGAAGAAAGCCATATACACCCAGAGAGAGGGATATGAAATATGGACCACAACATAATATTTTCATGCTTTCTATTGATGATTGCTTGCATTGAGTTTCCTTTCTCTGATTTTCTTTTTTTTCTTGTAGATAGGATTTTTCTTACACAACTTGTTAAGTATTTTAACATTATTAACATGTAGTGTACTTCCTGCCATCTAGGGGAGAGGCAGGGACTGGGGGTAAAATTTGTAACGGAAAGCTTTGTAAAGATCAATGCTGAAGAACTACCCATACATATGTTATACAAATAAAAAGCTTTAATAAAAAAAAAAGAAAAGTATAGTTGTTATGTGGATCCAAAAAGATAATGTATGTAAAAGGTTTTATAAACTATCAGATACTGTAAATACCAACTTATACTATTGAAGTAAGACATGCCCTATACTACTAGGAATTGGGATTTATTCATATTGTAATTAACAAGGGTAACTGAGCCCCTTGAAATTTACAGTGACAGGTGGGGGAGGAAATCCCAGAATTTAACTGTAAAATTGGCCAGGCATATTAATTTTAAATAATATATTTTCTCGGGGCAGCTAGGTGGCGCAGTGGATAGAGCACCAGCCCTGAAGTCAGGAAGACCTGAGTTCAAATCTGGTCTCAGGCACTTAACATTCCCTAGCTGTGTGACCCTGGGCAAGTCACTTAACCTCAATTGCCTCAGCAAAAAGCAATATATATATATATATATATATATATATATATATATATATATATATATGCATATATATATATATGCATATATATATTTTTTTCCTAAACCCATTTTTTCTTTCTTTTAAAAATTTAGTGAAATATTTTTATTTTTATATCACCTTCATTTCCAAATGTGGCCTTCTCCCTTATTTATCCAAAGGGACATTTATTTTAATGAAGAATAAAAAGGAAGAAAAAGAGCAAACAGGACAGGGAATGGAGGAAAGAGAGACAGAGACACAGACAAGATAGATACAGAGAACTAACTAACATGTAACCAAGTTTGATAATAAATACAAAGTTTGCCTAACTCTGAAAATAAACATATTTCCTCATTCCCCTTGCAGGGCTAATCTTGGCCTTTATAGTTTTACAATGTTAAATTTCATACTTTCATAAATTTCATAATTTTTCTTATTACATCATTTTATATCAATTCATATAATTCTTTCCATACTTCTCCATATTATTCATCTATATTATTTTATATCTCAAAATAATCATGCACAGAAGTATAAAAAACTTAGATCTAGAAGGGACTTTGGATGTCATGAAATCCAACCTTCTCTCCTTATAGATAAGGAAACTCAAAGAGTTTATAAGTGTTCTAAGTAAGATTTGACTTCAGGTCTTCTTATTCCAATTCTAATACTCTATCCACTATGTCACCTAGCTGCCTATAAACAAATGCATGTTTTTTTAATCATTAGTCACTTGATGGAAATCTACTTTGTTTCCAGTTCTTTCCTATTATAGAGAAAGTACAGCTATAAATATATATATATACATATATATATATATACATATATATATTAATGTATTGGACCTTTTCTTTCTGTTTTTGACATCGTAGCATAGTCACCTCTTGGTCTCAACTAAAGACTTTCTTAGCATAATTCCAAACATATTCATTCCATGAAACTAAAACAAGACACTTTAAAATCACTCTTACATAATCCAAGAGTCCTTTCAGTGTTACAAAAAATATTGGGATATACTGCTTGGGAAATCTGCCAGAGATCAAAAGAGCAGAAGCTCTAAATTGTCCAACTTAAAAGAAATCATTCAGCAAATAATATCTTTCTCCACTTCCTTTCTCTGCCTCTAGTCTTTGGATTTCCACAAGAAAGAAGAACTTTCATGTTTCCAAGTTTCATGTTTTTGCTTTTGTTTTGTTTTGTTTTGTTTTGTTTTTTTGTTTTTGTTTTTTTGTTTTTTTTTTTTTTTTAATAAAAGCCAACAGCACAGCTCCAGGTAAAAACTGGTATGGATATCTTGGGCTATCTGGATTGATCATCTTGTCCAAAAGAGGTATATCTAGATTAAGGTCAACCTTGATGGTTGATCTAAATATATGTCCATCTCAGATTCTTTAAGGTACTCACCCTTCTTCTCCACACTCAAATACAAAGCTATTCCTATTCATCTAAAATGCCCTTTCCTTTCTGTCACACACAGGGAAGGTGAGAATGGAGGATACAATTTCAGGGGAAATTATAGGCTTATTTTCTTCACTATTAGCATTAGACATAGATGAAAAGATGTCCTAGAAGGAAAGCTAAGTGTGATTCTATTCATTTCTATAACCAACAAAACAGATATCTCCTGGCAGGATGACAATTATCCCAGTAATTTTTTTTGTCCTGTTCATTTTTGTCCTGTCTTTAATCTCAGGAAACCTGAAAACACAGTGGGGAAGTTAATAACCATTTTACTTATCTCAAAATACTATTGTGAGAATTAAATGAAATAAGTCTGTAAAACACTTTATAAAGCTTGCAACATATTAAAACTGCCAGTTTTTGTTGAGGTGAAGGTGGGGGGTAAAGGTGGTATCCTGGCATTCAGATAATAGATTTTCAAGACTAAAATAAATCAATCTATACAGTTTTTGTTGAATAACACAGAACTATACAGAGCATTTTAGGGGACAGAGAAACAGAATTCCAAGGCTAGAAGGAGATAACTCTCTCATTTTATTATTATTATTGACTTATTTCACTCATGTGAACTCTTTATAACCACATTTGGGTTTTCTTGGCAAAGGTTTGACATTTCTTTCTCCAGCTACCTTGATAAATGAGAAAACTGAGATAAATAGGAAGTGACTTGCCTGAGTTAACTTTCCAGCTAATAATTATCCAAATCTGGATTTGAATTCAGATCAGACTCAGGGCCCACCCTTTTGTTCCACCTGGTTACCCCTTGGTTATAGTACTTCAGAGTGTTTTACATAGATTGTCCATGCTGCCAGTGTAACTTCCACTTTACAGATAGGACTGAGATTCAGAAAGATTAAATTATTTGCCTATGAGGGTAACAGAGTTGGCATGAGTAAGTGGAATGATTCAAATTCAACTCTCTTCTAATTCCAGGCTCAATATTCTATCTATTTGCTCCTCAATACTGATTCTCAATTCAGTGGGTTTTTTTCTCTCCCACACCTCCCTCACATGACCTTCCTTTCTAAGATCTATAATGGTATTAAGAAGTCAAGGTAGATCTCAGCTTCTTAAACTATGGTTTGCAATCTCAGACAAGGTCATATAACCTGTGAAAATTGTGAAATTATGATTTATTATCAGTGGATGTTTGATTTCTCTATTTTATATACATTTATATACCTACATACCAGGGACCACATAAAAATTTCTCAGGCAAAAAGGGTTCAAGAATGGAAAATGTTTAAGAAGTCCTCAATTAGACCACATTTCTATTCAATGGAGTGAATGAATCAGGCCTTTTAATATTGAAAAGTGTTAAGGACCATGCCTAAATGTGAAACCCAGAGAGGGTTAAAGGGAACTATACCATTAAGGGGCAGGTCAGCTCCCCAAAAGCCCCCACAGCTGTGAAACAACAAACTTGAAGGAATTGCAAATCAGCCTTTACTGATGTAAATGTTTCATTGGAAATGAAAAAAATTGGAGGCAAGATGGAAGAGAAGTCAGAGAATGCAACTGCCCCTCAGTCTCCTAGCATTATTATCATTCTCTCACATGAAGGGATCTATTATGCTGGTCACTTCCCCAGCAGTCACCATCAGGTTGCTCCTGTAACAGAAAAGCAACTATTAATGATACCAGTTAATGATACTGGCCCCCATCCTTAGGTAGCCTAGTCTTTCTTGTCTGTGATGTTAAAGTATATAAGAAATATGTGAAATGGTCCCTGTGTTCCATGAACCTGAAATTGAGGAGAGGGGAGAGGAGGAGTAGGAGAAGAAGGAAGAACCAGAACAAGAACAAGAGCAAGAAGAATTGAAATAGGGTCTACCATATACTATATACATATACAAAGCACTTTACAAATATTCTCATTTATGAGTAGATGTCCCTCTTTTGAGGAATAGCTGAATAAGTTATGGAAGATGAAGATAATGGAATACTGTTGTTCTATAAAAATGATGAACAAACTGATTTTAGAAAGGCCTGGAAAGGTTTACATGAACTGATGCTGAGGAAAACAAGCAGAACCAAGAATACATTATACACAGTAACAGCAAGAATGTGTAAGGATCAACTATGAAAAACTTGGTTCTTCTCCGAGGTTCAGTGATCCAAGGCAAACACAATAAACTTTGGATAGAAAACTTCATCTGCATCCAGAGAGAGAACTATGAAAACTGAATGTAAATCAATGCATGCTATGTTCACTTCTATGTTTTTTTTTTCTCTCTCAAGGTTTTTCCCTTTTGTTTTGATTTTTCTTCCCCAACATGATTCATAAAGAAATGTCTATTTAAATAGTTAATATACATGTATAACCAGAAAAATAAAACAATTAATAAAGAAAAACAAATACTCATTTTATTCTTATAAAAAGCCTGGGACATAAGTGCTATTATTATTGCCTTATACAGATGGGATACTGAAGCAAAGAGAAGTTGTTACATACCCAGAGTCACACAGTCAGTAAAGGTCTATTGCCAGATTTGAACTCAGGTCTTCCTAACTCCAGGCAGTACTCCATCCACAATGCTACCTAGCTGTTCTATGAAGCCAATAGCAAAAAATCTGATATGATATATAATTAAGTGTTAAATTGGGAAGTATACATTATACATATGGTGTAAGTAGAAATGAAAGGAAGTTTAACATAAATGAAACAATTAGGAAAGGTTTCAAGAATGAGGTGAAAGATAAGATAGTTTGAAAATATTAATTTCTATCATTTATATATTATTTTAAGGTTCTCAAAGATATAGATAGATTGTATATATATACATATAATGTACATATAACATATAATGTATATATATATACATATAATCTCCTTGATCCTCACAATAACACTGTGAGTAGGTGCTATTATTAACCTGAACTTGTAGATGAGAAAACAGATTCATAGGGACAAAATGAATTTTTCAGGATCACTTGATTAGAAAAAATATAAAGCAGTATTTGAACTTGGTTCTTTTTGGGGGGGGGGGCAATTAGGGTTAAGTGACTTGCCCAGGGTCACACAGCTATGGAATGTTAAGTGTCTGCGAGACCAGATTTGAACTCAGGTCTTCCTGACTTCAGGGCTGCTGTTCTATCCACTGCACCACCTAGCTGCCCCCTTGAACTTAGTTCTTGATAGAATCTAAATTTAGCACATTTTTTTTACTATACCACCTTATTGTTTTGTTGTTTGGTTCATTTTTAGTCATTTCTGACTCTATAACCTGATTTAAGGTTTTCTTGGCAAAGATTCTAGTGTGATTTGTCATTTTCTTCATCATTTTATTTTAAAAATGAGGAAACTGAGGCTAACAGAATCAAATGACTTGCTCAAGTTCACACATCTAGAAGATGTCTGAGATTTAAACTCAGGAGGATGAATCTTCTAACTCCAGACCCAGCATTCTATCCACTGTACCACCTGCTCCTGAAGTGCTAGATTTGGAAAGGCAGTAAACTAAGGAATGTACAGATAAAATGGTTCAAATAAGTCAAGGTAAGAGATAGAAATGAAGCCAGAAACTTCAGGCACTGAGAAGCTGATGAAGGTCATTGAAACAAGAGGTTTTTGTGCTAAAAATCTTCCTCGGATCCAGCAATCTATATATTATGGTCTTTTTGGACTTAAGGAAAGAAGGAAGGAATAATAGCTGACACCCAAAGGGAACTTAGTTATAACATGGTGATGTTAAAACAAGAGATCTGGGACAACCTGTCAATCTGTGAAACTGCCTCACAGGTCACTTTTGACTTTATTTGAGAGATACTAAAGTTTATGTGAGGACTGGCAGGTCAGCTCTTCCAAGAGTGACAGCTGAGGGCCCTGAGGGACTACTGAGCATTAGTTTACACTGAGTTATACCCAAGAGGAGAGAGGAGTCAGCATCATTTATAAAGCTTCCAATTTAGGATAAGGAGACATCAGGCAATCTCTGGATAAGATGCGGAGAGGTTAATTAATCTAATTCTTTTGTTGCTCAATGGTTATACCTATGTACTCATTAGCCACTCTGATTATTTCCTAATTGTCCTGTGGGAAGTTTAAACAGATTGTTACAATATAATTAGAGGGAGAAAAAAATCACTCCAACTAAATTTGAAAATTTTCAGTCCATTGTCTTTTCTTCCATTTTTAGTAGTAAAATTACTGGCATGATAGATAAAAAGAAAGAAAGAGAGAGAAAGAAGGAAGGGAGGAAGAATGGAAGGAAGATATGTATATATATATATATGTATATATATGTAGATATACATTTCATTTGTTATATAAATACAAGAAATCATCATCATCCTTTTTTCTCTTGCTCTTTAAACAGTTTCTTAAAGGTTTGTTTTCCAAATAAAGATAAATAGTTGGTGTAATATATTTTTAATTTCTAATATTGTTCCAGATGAGAAGCAAATAAAATAATTAAGTATCATAAGGTCAGAAATGGAATTAAAAATAAAAATGAGGCTCCTAACAAAACTCTCAAGTCTTTTTTCCCCTTATCCAATTAGATTTTTTTCCTTACAAGACAGACACACACACACACACACACACACACACACACACACAAACTCACATACATACACATACATCAAGCAATGGGGATAGGGAACATTTTTAAGCCTATACTGGTTTGCTTCAGAAACATTTGTGCAAGGAACAAGAGTGGTTGCCAACTGTTAAAAATTTCAGAAAAGCCATAGGGAGCCTTTGAGATTCTTTTTCAGATCTAGAATATTTCAAAACAGCTCTTCTCAAGGGGAATTGTCCTGCCAAGCCGGGTAACCTAAACCTAAGCAGACCTTATTTCCATTTTCAATATCAAATGCAATTTAAGCAATCTTGCCAGTGTATATGTGGTTCTCTGCCAAACACTTCCTAATGTTAAAGATTATTCTGAGTTCGGGGCCAGTAAAAAGCCTCATTAAGCCTCTTCTAAATAGTCTCATCCAGTGCCACATAGTTCATTCTCTCTTGAATCTTCACACCTGGGTATTCTATTCCTTGAATTTTTGTATGATTTTCATCTAAATATATAGTGTATTATGAACCAAATGTTGAACTAGGAGTCTGAATACCTGGGTTTTAGGACATATGTAGGTATTTGACTATGAAAAAGTAAATATCTCAAGTCATTGAGTCAAAAAGTCTTTATTAGTCACCTATTCTTTGCCAAGCTGTATGCTAAATGCTGGCAATATCAAAACAAGCAAAAATAGCACCTGCCCTCAAGGAGCTCTGTGTACAAAAAAAGATATGTGGTACAGGATAAATTAGAGATAATAGCAGAGGAAAAGTGCTGGCATTAATGAGGGCAGGGAAAGGCTTCTTAGAGAAGGTAGAAATTTAACAAGAAATTGAAGGAAGCAAGGGAAGCCATGTGGTGGAGATAAAGAAGGAAATCATTTCAAGCTTGGGGGATAGACAATGAAAATACAGTCAGGAAATATAGTAACTTATGTGAGGAACAACAAAGAGGAAATTATCTCTAGATGGTAGATTATGTGAAGTAGAATCAGGTGTAAAATGACTAGAAAAGTAGAAAAAAATAACATTATAAATACCTTTAAAAGTAAAAGTGTTTTATATTTGATCCTGGAAATAATAGGGAGTCACTGGTGATTATTGAATGGGAGGATGACCTAGTCTGACCCGTGCTGGAGGAAAATCACTTGGATAGCTGAGTGAAAGATAAATTGGTGTGGGAGGAGACTCTAAGCAGGGAGGCCAACCAGCAGATATGGAATGATGAGGTCTGCACCAGAGTGATAGCAATGTCAGAGGAGAAAAGAAATAAATAGGAAGGATGTTGCAAAGATAGGATGAATAGGACTTGGCAGGACATCTTGTAGGTAATAGAGAGTAAAGAGATTAAAGAGTCAATAAAACCCCTAGATTTGCAAGCCTGAAAATCTAGGAAGAGGATGAATCTTTAATAATAATAGGGAATTTAGGAAGAGAGGAAGGTTTGAGAAAAAGGTGACAAGATCACTTCTGGACATGTAAAGTTTAAGATGTCATTGGAACATCCAGTATGAGACACCCATTAGACCAGGAAGATTTGAGACTGGAAGTCAAGAAAGACTTAAAGCTGGAAAGATAGATCTAATATGAAATGATAATTGAATTTATGAGAGCTAATCATATCACCAAGAGGAAGAAGAGAAAAGGGCAGAGGACATGCTAACCCATGGTTAGCAGATGCTACATGATTGAAGATCAAGCAAAGGAGACTGACAGAGAGTGGTTAGAAAGAGAAAAGAAGAACCAGAAGAGAGCAGTGTCATGAAAACCTAGAAAGAAAATAGTATTAAGAAAGTTTCCTGGTAATTACAGTTTTACTTTCTGAAAAATGGGAATAATATACTAATAGCCTTGAAGGTTGTTATCAGAAAGCAAATCTCAAACACTAAAGCTTTATGCAAATATGAGTTGTGATCATCACTATCTATAAAATGAGGGTATTAGGCTAGACTATCTCTAATTCCTTCCAACTGTAGAAGCCTTTCCCTTTCAATGATAACTCTGGGAGGACAGAGGTTCTTTCTTTTACATATTCCTCTTTTTCATATGCAACATTCAGTGCAGAGCTCTACATATTATTGCTATTGTTGCTTGTCCTTCATTTCTAAAGAGGACCAATAACATCCCAGGGTAATGGTCTGACCTGTTATGTAATTGGATTTAAGTGAGGGAGAGCTGTGAAAAGTCATCCCTCTCTCTTCCAGAATCATTGAAATTCACTGGCAGAACAAAAGTCAAGGTGACCAGCAATAGCCTGGGAGGATGACCTTGATGTCTTCAATATCTGTCCAACCTCTAAGTGCTCCATAGTGCCTGCTTCAGCAGCCTTCATGACCACTGGAAACAAATTGTTCTCATCTGCCCATTCCAATGGGGCAATTCTTCATATGTCTGAGGTGGACATTCCCCTTAAATCATCAAGTCAGGCCTGTAGGTTACCCTCAAACTGATTTAGCCTATCTATCAAGATGTTTTACTAGAATGTAGCTCCTGCCCATGCTACAGCTTTTTGGAGCCACAGTCAAGTGAATCAAGTGGACAACAGAAGTGGATAAGCAGCCCTAAAAAGGACTCAGCAACCCTTCACAACAGAAGTTCTGGTTCTCTCAAACACTCTATACATCTGTACATATAGTGAATGCTTCAAAAACATATGTATAGTCTTTGGTGTGTGTTTTTTTTTTTTTTTTAGAAAAAACTATGAAAAAGGAAAACTTGTTTTCTCTAGTCTATTACCCCTCCTTTCATTGATTCTGGTCTTAATATCCTGGAGGTTGCTCAAGCAGCACCTCCTACTCCTAGATTAAAAGCATTCCCCTCTCCTGACCAAGATCATAATTGTCCCAGGATTTTAGGAGCTGGGAGAAGGGAAAGCATTTCTATTTTTCTATATGTGTGAGGTTCAACAGTTACTCCTCTCCCTTCTTCCGGAGTCACTTCTGAGATGGTAATAGGATAAGTGAAAGTGTATTCGGAGTTGAAGGTTGTTCCAGGTGGGTGAGTTGAGGCACAGTGGTAATAATAAATAACTCACTTTCATACAGTACTTTCACATAATAATTCACATAGCTGTGTCGCATAGTAATGGAGACAAAGTCTCAGATACAAGAGGACCTATGTTCCTATGAGGCAGAATTACACAAAGTCATCAGCTTCACTTCCTTTTCCAGAGTCATTAAAGTTCAGTGTCAAGACAAAAATCAAGATGACTGGCAATGGCCAGGGATGCAGTGGATGACCTTGAAATCTTTAATGTCTGACCAAGCTCTAAGTGCTCCACAGCACCTGCTTCAGCTGCCTTCACCTCTGATATACCAGCTATGTAACCATAGGCAACTAAGTTAAACAAGAAACTCTAAGACTCTAAGTTGCAGAATAATTAATTCATAATCTACATTAGTATGGTGGAATTATGCGTCAGGATCTCTGTGTAAGAATGAAATCATGGGTCTAAAGCAACAGCAACAACAATCAAAAATGGAAACATTAAATAGCAATAGAGAGATTTGATTGAGATTGTTGTTGCTCCAGAATTTCATAAGTAAAAAGATAATACATTTATATCTTATGTTGTTACCAAGGTCGTATTTTGCTTTTTATTTTGGTGGGGTTGTTGTTTTTTGGTATTGATGGTGCAATGGATGAGGGAAGGAGATTCAGGGCAAGAAGGGAGAGGGGCAGTGTTGAAAGATACTGGAGTCAGGAAGACCTGATTTCAAATCCTTCAGCAACACATGTATTTTCACTTATTATCCTATTACCACTTCAGAAGTTACTGAGCTCAGAGGGAAGAAGTGTAACTGCTAAAGTTCAGAAATATGGGAAAATGGAAATGCTTTCCCTTCTCCCAACTCCTAAAGCCCTAGAACCATCATGGCCTTGGTCAGGAGAGGAGATGCCTTAAATATAGAACATGCTTGCATAAGCTGGATAAGTCATCACAGCAACCTCCAGGATACTAACCTAGAGGTGTATCTTATTAGGTGTTTGATTGGTCTAGTCACTTAGCTCTATTTGTCTCAGTTTCCTCAACTGTAAAAATAAGGATAATAATAATACCTACCTAGAATCAAATGAGATATTTATAAAAAACCTTAGCACAGTGCCTGATATATAATAGAGGTTTAATAAATGCTTATTTTCTTTGTTCCTTCTTCCTTTCTTCCTTTCCTCCTCATCTTTCTTTCTTCCCTTTTACCTACCTTCCTTCTTTTCTCCTTCCTCATTATCTTCTTCCCTCCTTCCCTCCTTCTTCCTTCTAAATTCCTGTGTCCTGTTAATTAGAAGATAACACTATCCATCAGCAACAGTATACCAGCCAATAAAACTTACCACTACTAGAATTTGATAAACAATGTCTAATAATGTGCTGATGACATTTTTAAACTATAGACTTCGGGAGACAAAGAGCATGCTACCCTTGTTGTCTAATTCATTACATTGTAACCATGGGAATCTCAGTTCATGAAAAGCTAAAGTGGAAACTGCTTTTCAACAATAATTCAATACATAGTCATTAATTTCCTACTGAGAGATAGCATGATTTAATAGATAGAGAGCCAGCCTCAGAGGAAGGAAGATCCAAGTTCAAGTTTTGCTGCTGACACATTTTACTTGTGTGATCCCAGGCAAATCACTTGACATCTCAGTGTCCCAGGCAACTCTCTAAAGCCATAAATTATAGAAGAGTTGTCAGGCTGAATGGTGAAAAGTTTTTACCCTGGAGAAATCATAGGTCCAAAAATAAATATGTGCAGTGTACAGTACTACCAGACACTTTGTGAGCCCATTTAGGGTTTTCTTGGCAGGGATACTATAATGGTCGATCTTTTTCCTTCTCCAGCTGATTTTACATATGAGCAAACTGAGGCAAGCAAGGTTAAGTGACTTGTCCAAGATCTCATAGGAACTAAGGGTCTGCAGCCAGATTTCAACTCAGGAACATGATTCCTGATTCTAGGCCCTATATAAGAAATGCAAAGTCTCTTGAGATGAGATAAGGAGGATCAGAAAAGGTTTCCTGGAATTGGAAATAGGTAGACACTTGAGACCCTTTTAGTTTCTCAAACCACAGCAGATAATTGACCTCCTCTACTATCTATCTACAAAGCTATAATTGCCATGCTACCTTTCATTCAAGGTCATTCAGCCTCTGTACTAGTGAGAGATTGTGGTGAAATGAAGTGTTCTCTTAATCTCAGATACAATTTTTTCTTATGCCTCCCCAGCACCCGTATCTTATTTCCCCTTGTCAGCTGATATTAAGGTGTGACTGTGTAAGATAATGGGTCTTAGTCAATACTGTATATGAGACATGTCTTAATGCTTCCTTAAAAATCAATATGGCATCCTCTGATTTGCTTTAATAGAATTTCCTCATTAAAAATATATGCAGGATGACAAATACTGTATGAATGGGAAAGAAATACAATGAAAAGAAATCCATGAGCATGCTGGCTGGCTTTTTCACCCACTGTTCTTGAGCTTCCATCCCTGAGAATGGCAGGATGGCTCTGCCCTGCCCTGCCCTGTGAGCCCTAGTAGCTGGCTATTGCTTCCCAGGTGAATTGCAAATCATAACTATGACCCAAGAAGCCTCCGTGCTCCCTAAATGCCCAGCCACTGCAGCACACTGTCATACATTTTCCTTTGAGTTATTTTCCACCCCATTAAAGTCTCCTGCAGCGGGTTATTATTTGTGCAGGCCCAATGCAAGAGAAGCCCCATCTCATGAATCTTTATACCACTCAGCCCTGCTTGAATGTTGTTTAATTATAAGCTGCAGTGTGAAAATCCCATGTTACCCCCATGCCTGCCTGCACTGCAGAGTAGAGCTATTAAAGACGGACGGTATAACCTTTGCAATAGACTCAGCTATAATAGCTAATACCCCTCAGGAAAAATTCTGCCATTGTTCCCCCGCTGAAATGGGATAAAGAGAATGTTGCCAGGCTTGAATCTGCTTATCTGTCAAGATACAGGAAATGCATTGGGGGAGGCAGCAGGCCCCAGATGCTACTTCGCAATTACATGGTCTCACTTTCTGAGTTGCTAGAAAACTCTTTAACCATTATGTAACACTCAAGACAACTTTGTGAAGGCAGTCAAAAGTTAGGATTGAGGTGTTCATTTCACAGGTAGAAAAGCCACAGTATGCAGAAGGCACTTACCCCAGTAGATTCAAGATAATGGGGTAAGTCCAAATTTTTTGAGGGGTGAGGGAACATTTGGGAGGAGAGTGTCTTTTCCAGATTTTTCCTTTTAAAATAATTGCAAGGGATAGGAAAAAGGACTACTCCTATGTTTTTATTGATATAAGGAACTCCAAGGGGAGGAAATTCCATCTACTACTTCAGTTTAATAACAATAAGAATAATAAGCATTTATGTATCTTGAAAAGTACTTTACAAATATTTATCTCATCTTGGGAGGCAAGAACTACTATATTCATTGAGCAATCTAGTCATTGCATCTGACTATGACCTCAAGATTTTCTTTTTTTTAATTTCAAAAGTATTCTTTCTCTTTTTACTTTTTTATTTTTAAAATACATGAATAATTTTCAATATTCACCCTTGTAAAACTTTGCATTCCAAATATTTTGCTCCCTTCCTTCCTCCTACCCCCTCCAGTAGCAAGTAATCCAATACATGTTAAACATGTGCATTTATTCAATATATATTTCCACAATTATCATGCTGCACAAGAAAAATCAGAGCAAAGAAAAAATGAGAAAGAATACAAAATGCAATCAAACGACAACAAAAAGAGTGAAAATACTAGGCTGTGATCCATACCCAATACCCACAGTCCTCTTTCTGGGTGCGGATGGCTCTCTCCATCACAAGGCCATTGGAACTGGCTTGAATCACCTCAATGTTGAAAATGGCCAAGTCCATCAGAACTGATCATCACATAATCTTATCATTGTGAACAATGTTCTCCTAGTTCTTCTCACTTCATTTGGCATCAGTTCCTATAAGTCTCTCCAGGCCTCTCTGAAATCATCCTGCTGATCATTTCTTATGGAACAATCATATTCCATGACATTAATGTACCACAATTTATTCAGCCATTCTCCAATTGATGGGCATCCATTCAGTTTCCAGTTCCTTGCCACTACAAAAAGGGCTGCTACACACATTTTTGCACATATGGGTCTGGTTCCCTTTTTTATGATCTCTTTGGGACACAGGCCCAGTGGAAACACTGCTGGATCAAAGTTTGATAGCCCTTGGTCCATAGTTTCAAATTGCTCTCCAGAATGGTTGGATCAATTCATAACTCCACCAACAGTGTGTTGATGTCACACTTTTACAATATTCATCATTATCTTTTCCTGTCATATTAGCCAATCTGAAAGTTGTGTAGTGGTACCTCAGAGTTGTCTTAATTTATATTTCTCAGATCAATAGTGATTTAAAGTATTTTTTCATGATTGTAAATGGTGTCAATTTTTTCATCTGAAAATTGTCTGTTCATATTCTTTCACCATTTATCATTTGAAGAATGACTTCTAATAAATTTGAATCAATTCTCTATTTTAGAAATGAGGCCTTTATCGGAACATTTGGATGTAAAAATTTCCCCAGTTTTTTGCTTCTCTTCTAACCTTGTCTTCATTGGTTTTATTTGTACAATTTTTTTTAACTCAATATAATCAAAATTATCTATGTTGCATTTCATAATATATGGTAGTTCTTCTTTAGCCACAAATCCCTTCCTTCTCCACAGATCTGAGAGGTAGATTTTAATTGTTCTTCTAATTTATATATAGTATCACTCTTTATGACTATTGACTTTATCTTGGTATAGGGTGTTAGGTGTTATTGCCTATTTTCTGCCATATTATCTTCCAGTTTTCTTAGCAATTTTTGTCAAATAGGTAGTTCTTATTCCAGAACCTGGAGTCTTTGGTTTTATCAAACACTAGATTACTATAGTCATTGACTATTGTGTCTTATGAATGCAAGTATTCCACTAATCAATTATTCTATTATTTAGCCAATACCAAATGGTTTTGATGACTACTGCTTTATAATAATCAGGTGTAGGGTAAACAAAATTTATAGATACAATTTGTCATATATAAGGATAATATGACTAATTTGTTATCAGCTCCCAAATATCATTCCACTTACTGTGTGACCAATCCTGTGCCAGACGATATGAAACACCTTGCTAACTTATACAGCACTTGAATTTGGAGTCAGGAAACATCTGAATTTGAATCCTGCTCTGTTTCTGGGAAATTCATTCTATCACCTCTCAGTCTTTGTTTCCTCATTTGTAAAATGGGGATAATAGCAACTATGACATCAATCTCATAGGATGACCTCAAGGACCTAATGAGAACATGTATGTAGTACTTCACAAATCTTAAACTAATATAGAAGTGTGTAATTCTTATTACAGAGACTTCTAAGGGGTAGCTCATTCCCTCCTGGATATACAATCTAGTTCAGTAGACAGAACATGAAACAATTAGAAATTAATCAAATGCTAAACTGTGTGGTATTGATCATGAAGTGTTCTCTGAGAAGGGAGTTTTCAGGTGAGGTATCAGGTCATAGGTTGGTCTTGGGCTAGGACTTGGGAAGTAGAGGTAGAATTTGCATAAAAAGGAGAGAGGATATTCCAAGGGCAGAGGGAGGGGAAGGATAATTTCATGCTTCAAGGCATAAGACAGAAATGCATGTATGTGTGTGTGTGTGTCTGTGTGTGAGAGAGAGAGAGAGAGAGAGAGAGAGAGAGAGAGAGAGAGAGAGAGAGAGAGAGGTAGGGAGGGAATAAAGGAGGAAGGGAAAGAGGAAGGGAGGAAACAAAGGAAGAAGAGAGAGAGGGAGGGAGAAAGAGAGAGAAAGGAAGAAACAGAGACAGACTGAACAGACTGGAGAAGAGAATATAGGATCAAATGTATTTGGCATAAACCCTCCTGAAAGGACAAAGGTAAGGTCTATCAACCAATGATATGCTGTATTTCTACTTTGCTTTTTTGTATTGTCTGGGTATCAAACACTAAGAAACTAAGACCCTAGAGAAATATTTGAGATCCCCTTCATTAGAAGGGGCCATGGGACCTTGAATAAAGTGTCATTGGCTCAGAACTCTGCCTCTGTTTTTTTTCATTGTAGATTGGACTTTTTTGGACCTCACAGAAGAGAAATTAGAGACTATCTAGTCATCTCATTTTACTTGTTAAATAGCTGATGAATGTTAGTGATAAGAGGTATTGTTGGCAAGTAATAGAAAAAAATGCAGTGAAACACTTCAGAGGAGTTGAAAATAGGCAGAGGAGTTTGGAATTGTGTTGTAGGCAGTAGGGAGTTAATGAAGCTTCTCAACCCAATTTTTCAGATAGGAAAACTGTGAATGAAAGAGGTTAAATTTGTCTAGTCAAAAAACTACTAAGTACTTGGGACAGGAATTTGAACTCAGGTCTTCCTAACATCAAGTTCACTGAACTACCTACCTGCTTCACTATAAGATTTTTAAGGTCTACCAAGTGTTTTACTCATGACAGTTTCGTAAAGTTGATAGTAGAAGACTCATCTTTCTTATACACATAAGAAAACTGAGGATCCTGGAGGCTAAATGATTTGTCCATTGTTACATTTCTAAGAACTATCAGAAGCAAAATTTGAATTCAGGTTTTCTAACCCTGAAATCATTGTTTTCCCTTTGGTGAAACCTGGACAGTATATCACCACCCTATCAGGAAACTGAATCACTTCCATTTCAATAGTCTCAGGAAGCTTCTGAAGATCACTTATCAGGATGAGATGCCAGACAGAAAGGTCTTTTCTTGAGCTAAACTTCCAAGCATTCAAACTCTACTGCAGAGAGCACAACTCACTGGGCTGCCCACATTGTCCAAATGCCAAATGTACACTTGCCAAAAAGATTATTCCATGGAGAGCTCACACAGAACAAGTGCTCACAAGGGGATCAGAAAAAACAACAACAACACAAGGATAGTCTCAAGATCTCTCTTAAGGACTTTAAAATTGATTATATGACATGATAGACATTAACTCAGGACCACCCAGTATGGCATAACCTCATCAGAAAAGATGCTGTTGCTCTATGAACAAAACAGAATTGAATAAGCTCAGAAGAAATATTCGATGCACAAAGTTAGAGAAGCCACCCCAAATGTTCATAAGGATTATTTGTGTCCAACCAGTGGCAGAGCATTCTGAGCTTATATTGATCAATCAGTCACATTGTAACTCAACTCTAGCATAATGATGTCATTTTGGTCCTCTTCAAGAATAAAGGACAACAACCAACCAGGCAATGACTATTTAGTTATTTTCAATTATTATCATTTGGAGTCCAAGTCCAAATTGGGTTGGCATTGATTCCCATCAGGGTGAGAAGATGAAATTGAGCCTGGGACAACCAGTTGGCTGAGCTGTTTTAAATCAGGTCTTTTCCTCTTGTCCCTAGTTGCTGACTGTTCAGTCTTTAGATTGTCAGCTTTATGTCACTTTTTTAATCTCTTCAGTTATTTGCTAAATATTTTTGTAGAGTCTGAGACATCTTCTCTGCTCTCTCCTATCATCTTGTGTGTCTTGCTTCCTCAGTTTCTGATTCTCTGCATTTGGTATATATTCTTCTCCCTTTGTCTATTCTCACCCACAACAGTCTGATTTGGACATGGAGAGTTTGAGGTGACAAATTAAAACATCAATACATCCATGGAACCATAAAATGGCATATCTAGAAGGGATATCAGAGATCATCTTGTTCAATTGTCTCATTTTATAGATGAAAAAGTGGAGGATACCCCAAGGAAAAAAAGGGAATTGACCCAGATCATAAAGATAGAAACTCACAAATACTGATCTGTTGTTTTTTCAGTTCTGGGTTTTTTAAAAAAAAATATCCTGGAGTGGTTTGTCATTGGTCATCTGATCCCAAATCTAGTGCTTTTTTTCACTCAATCACTGCTTTTACAAAGAAGAAGCTGAGGCCCAGAGAAGATTTATTCACACTCAGTTAATGACATATATCTAGGTCTCTAGATGTAGGATACGCAATGGGAGAGAGAGATATACTCTTTGAAAATTCAAATATGGAATAAAAAAAAGAGTTTGTAGTAAAGAGAAAGTTCCTCCAAACTCTAAGGGAGGATGAAGAGTAAATTGGCTATATTTCATTAATAGTATTTAACAGCTCTAGGAAGTTGTCAGACAGCAAATACATGTCATGAAGAACAAAGAATGAATAAGTCCAGTCTTGGTACAGTGAGAACAGATTCTATTAGAGTATTCTAGAAGTCAATGTACATGGAAAAAGGAAATTCGTTAGCTGACATGAGGGGAGAGATGTGTAAAGAGTAAGAGGAATGTTTATCTCCTCAGAATCAGTTTACTTATCTTTATGTCACCACATATGTTGGATTGGAGCACTTCCCATAGAAGTGAGAATATGCTCTAGCCTCTTCTAATGGGTCATCAGTTCTGATCCTGGATAAGAGACATGGACAACATTGGATATTTGTTCTTTCCTTGGTCAGTATGACTGAGGTGAAGGAAAGAGTTGAAAATGATTGATGACTCAATCAGGAAGAGTCACTGGCTCAAGACACTACGAGTGCAGTAGCAAAATGCCACCTGTCTTCCATTTAAGTGTGTTACCTGGTATTCAAGCAGCTTGTTAACTGACCTTCCAGCATGTTCAGAAACCCAAGACTGAATCTCAAGTTTTTGTCTACCTCTTCTGTTTTTCTAAGATCAATGATCCTAACAAATCCACATTTATAGTCTTAATGAAATTCTAAAATTTCTGAATTTCTGAGTCAAGGCCAGTAGTCATGGAATATACAACAATTTTTTGGAGAAGCAGATAATCTCATAAGGAAGATTATGCAGCAGAAAAATGAAAGCCATACCCAGTTGGTCAGGAGATTGTCCCTTTTGAGTCTTTTCACCAATGTCGCCTTCAGAGGAAACAGAAGTATCTATATAGCATTCCTGCAAAATGACTATCTTTTGGAATAATAAAATAGGTGTGATGTGTTATTGTTTTATGTTTTAATTAACGGTTAATGTGCACTTATGGGCCTTAGGTTTTATGAACTTCTTTTTCTGGTAAAAGAAATAGTTTTCTTTTACTTGATATCTGTTTTGCCCATTGAATATCTTTTCTAGAAGAAACTCTTTTTTTCCTTTTAAGGGAAATCAGAGACATCAGACATACCTAAGCTTAGTTTTTCCCAGGGAAGGGGCATAAAAAGCCAAAAAGTGTGAGGGAATGTGAATCTCTTCTCTTTGGGGTCATGTTCCCTCAGTTATGTGAGGACAGACCACAGACAGAGATCTCCCTATGGGAAGGGGAGCCCTTTGAGCCACTGATGGCATCTAAAATGGTAATAATAACACCTTTACTGCCTATTTTACAGGGCTAGTGTGAGAGGAATGTTTTGTAAGCACCCTATGAGCACAAATTACTATAATTATTGTTGTTGTTTATCAGAAAAACAGCACAATATAGTTGGACTTGGAAACAAGAAACTTGTTTCTCAGGATAATTGCAGACAAATAATTTCAGATCTTTGAACCCAATCTCCTCATCTATAAAATAGGGGCAATAGTAGTTCTACCACTTACTTCACATTGTTCTTACTGAGGAAAGAAAAAACTTTAAACTTTATAAACTTTAAAGCCCTCTGAAAATCTAAGTTATTATTCTAATCATGCAAAGGCTGTCCCAGTCCCTGTGGGGTGACCAGCTCAACAGGATACATAGACACAGACTTAAGATCTGCTTTTTGCCTTCTTTCTGTCTCTGCCCCAGCCATATGTTTATGCTTAAAGGCAGAATTGTATGTATGTATGTATGTATGTTTTTCCACCAATATGTCAAGTTGGGGCCTTCCCAGGAAACCCCTGGTAGTAGACATGTCTCTGCCCATTTCCATATGTAGATTCCAAATTTGGCTTTTGCCAAGATGCATCAGGCAAAAGAGGAAGGGAACTTTTCAGTGAAGTCAAATGTAGTTCTCTCCTCTTTCCCCTGACATGGTTTTCTTCAGCCAGGAGAATAACTGTCAGGGGCCTTTTTGTTTCCTTACAGTAAATTTGATTTCCCTGAATGGAACTCAGCCTGTTCCTTTAAGCCTGCTAAGCTGGGAGCTCGGTGGAGAGCTGTCTTTTTGTTGTTGTTGTTGTTTTGTTTTGTTTTGTTTTATTTTTTAAAAAAGAAAAAGAAAGAAATTTTAATCCACAGCTGCTTCCCCATGGCTTTGTGCTTCTCATGGGGAGAATTTAGCAGCAGGTTGTCGAGGCTCCATGCTGAGAGACTCCCTGAACCTCTCTAGCTTCTTTTATGAGAAGCCTTCCAGCACCAGCAGCAACCTCAGAAAAATAGAATCGAAGAATACATCCCCATATGTTTGTGATTCCTTAATATTGTCCTTCTCACTGAGCAAATGCCGGCAGCTAGTGGGAGCATTTGTACCAGGATAGCAGCTCAGCCCCGCAGGGGAGCTCATTTGCTGAAACTAGCTAAGTGCTCCACAAACATCATCGAGAGAGATTAATTGGTTGTTAAAATTTGATTGCTTTGTGCTCCCTGGTTGATAGTTTGAAAATGAAGACGTGCTCATATATAGATGCCATAGATGCCTTCTGGTGGGATGTAGGCTGAGCTTTGGATACCTTTCTTAACGGCAGCCAGACCTTCTGGAGGAGACTGAAGCATGACCCAATTATCTTGAAACTACCTTAGTTAGTTGTATCAATTATAGATTATGGCTCCTCCCCCCCACCCTTTCCTAAAGTCTTTTTTGTTTTAACATCTTCCAAAGCTGTAATCAATACAGATTAAACTATATTTATGAGGCCTCCGATAAAACAACGGGTTGGAAATGATTTCCCCTTTGATAACTTGCAAAGTTCACACTCGGGGTTTAGATGCCTTGCTTTCATTACTGCTGTGATCATTGCTGTCACTTTATAGATTTGCATTTGCAAGTTCAGCAAGAAACTATTTCAAGTCAAAATTAAACCTGTGGTTCAGTTAGGTTTTGATGTCACCAGGAGATAGATAGGATGTCTCAGTGGTGGTTACTCAGAAGATGGAAGGATTTAGAGCTGGAAGAAATCAATACAACTTATTCATTTTACAGGTGAGAAAAAAGAGTCTGGGGAGCACAGAAAATGACTTATCCAAGGGTACTTAAATAGTAAATGTTAGAGATGGGGTTAGAGATGCCCCACCCTAAGCCTATAACTCCAACTACTAGGGATCCTACCAGAAAACCCCACTTTCTCCTAGTCAATCTTCTCATTTTAAAGAAAAGGAAATTAAAGCCCAGGAAACTTGCTCAATTCTGATTTCTATATCAAGACGTTCCATTAGGCTGCATCTGTCTGCCCTGACTCAAAAATACAACTGTGCTTTCAGTATTTGCTTAACAGAAATCTTTTCATACCAAATAGAAGTCAATTAAAAAGTTCATGGAGCATTATCACCAAACATATTTACTTAAATAGTGAACTTTCTAAGAAAACATATACCTAATTTTATTATTTGTTATTAATTATTAGCTTTGTAAGTCATTAATGACTATTAATCTCATTCATTGATCATAAATTTGTTGTTCAAAAGGCCTGAAAATCCTTCAAGTCCAACTCTCTCATATTACAGATGCAGGGAACTGTAATGATTTTCAAAAGGTCACACAGGAAATAAGTATTTCTGAAGTAAAATTCAAATCCAGATCTTCCTGACCCTTAAGCTCTGTACTCTAGACAGGATCCTATTATATTAGAAGAAAACTAATGATCTCCCTGGAATGATGACTTTCAAGCCGTGAAAACAAAGTATCAACAACTTTCTCCTGCTACTTCCTTTCCTCTTTTATTTTTCTCCCCCTCTTACTCCAAAAGGATAATTTTTGATCCTTTTATCTTATCTACTTGATTTGCTATGGAAATCTGTGTCATGAGTTGGTTAAAAGATAAGGACATGAACTCATTTGGAAGAATAAACTGGTTGATTTGTGTTTAAAAAGAAGAAGAAGAAGAAGAAGAAATATCTGTGTTTTATGTTTGCTTGTTTGCTTTTTTTGTTTGTTTGTTTTTTAACAATATGGCTCTGCAGTTTTACTTTGCATAGTTATCCTCATTATTCTATGTTAGGGCAACTAGGTGGCAGAGTAGATAGAGTTCCTGCCCTGAAAGTAGGGAAGATTGATCCTCCTGATTAAAAATTTAGCCTCACAGCCCTTTTTGTAGTGGCTAGAAACTAGAAATTGAATAGATGCCCTTCAATTGGAGAATGGCTGAATAAATTATGGTATGTGAATATTATGGAATATTATTGTTCTGTAAGAAATGACCAGCAAGATGATTTCAGAGAGGCCTGGAGAGACTTACATGAACTGATGCTGAGTGAAATGAGCAGAACCAGGAGATCATTATACACAGCAACAACAGTACTATATGACGATCAATTCTGATGGACATGGCTCTCTTCAACAATGAAATGTTTCAAACCACCTCTAATTGTTCACTGAAGAAAGCCATATACACCCAAAGAGAGGGATGTGAAATGTGGACCACAACATAACATTCTCATACTCCTTGATTGATGTTTGCTTACATTGTGTTTCCTTTATCTGATATATAGTTTGTATAGATAAGATTTTTCTTGCACAGCAATGATATGTTTGGAACTATGTATACATATATTCGATTTGCCAATATTTTAACATAATTAACATGTAGTGGATATCCTGCCATCTAGGGGAGGGGTGGGGAGTTGGGGGGAAAAATTTGTAACGGAAAGCTATGTAAGGGTTATTGTTGAAGAATTACCCACACATATGTTATGCAAATAAAATTTAAAAAAAATAAAAAATAAAATAAAAATAAAATAAAAATTTAGCCTCAGACACTCACTAATTGTGTAATTATGGTCGAGTCACGTAATCCTGTTTGCCTCAGTTTCCTCATCTGTGAAATAAGCTGGAGAAAGAAATGGCAAAGCACTCTAGTATATTTGCCAAGAAAACCCCAAATGGGGTCACAGAGAGTCAGACATGACTGAATAACAAAGCTATCCTCACAATTCATTGCTATGACCCAGACACAGCTCTGTCCCTCTCTGAGATAATGGAAGGATGGCCCAGGATTCAGTGAGTGACAGTACTCTGATGACTCTGGAGGAAAGAGTGAGGTTGATGACTTTGCTCAGCTCTGCCTCACTTAATCCCAATTCATTCATGAATCAGGACATCCTTATGATACCACCCTGATTTTATTTGAGAACAAAAGAAACACTAACAGAAGGATACTTAGAAGGTGAAAAGGAAAGAGACACAGTATCTTCTCTCCTGAATTCCTGTACAAAAGTTCTGTATCCTCTCTTACAGATGACAGAAGCCAAAACAAAGATTTCATCATATAGAGCCCTATCACTTCCACTCCACACCCTTGATCTCTACAAAAGATTATTTCCCACTTTTTCTGAAAGAAATAAGAAGTATCCTTGCAAAATGGAATTAGCAGCTGCAGAGTTTTTTGTTTGTTTGTTTGTTTTTGTTTTTGTTTTTTCTCCTTGAAATTTCCATGTTTAAAGTTTATATGTTAAAAACAGGGAAATGATTCCCTTAGCAACTAGAATTGTTCATAGCAACCTGAATTTTTCAAACTGCTTTAGAAATAGATTCTTTAAGAAGTCAATTCTTCCATACTGAATTCTAAAAGAGATTGCAGCATTACAAAACTTGGCAATTAAAAAGCAAAATTTAACCAAGTTTATAAATGAAAGTTTAAAGTGACTTCAACATGACTGTCAAACTCTATTCTCTTCAAGAAATGTGCTTTAACAGATACAATAGACCTCAGAGGACTGTCTTGGAACATCTCTGCTCAACAAGACTCCTTAGAAGCAATTTAGGAAGCTCTAGGGGAATTTGAGTCTCTGTCCTTTTTAGAATTTCATGTTTTTTTATATTTGCTTCGACCAGCAATTTTGAAAGCCTGGCTCTCCTCCCCTGAGGCCTTGGAAAAGTGGTAGAATTGGGGTATGAAAAGAACTCAGAGCTAAAACCTTTATTATTCAGAGGTAGCATTCAGGCAGTGCCAGAAACTCCAAACAGTTTATCAAAGACACCTTAGAGTGGAGTTTCTTCTATCAACAAACAATTCAGCTGTTTAAAACAATAAAAGCTATGTCTGGAAAGTGCAGATTAGACCTAGAAAGAAGACACTTTATATCTTCTACCTACCATATTTACAATAAGCAGGCTGTATCCAAGTAGAGAGACCAAGTCTAGCACTGTTTCTATTTTAAAAAAGACTTCAAGAAAAGTGACATCAGGGATTGACACAGTAAATCTCTGCCAAAATGAACTCAATCTAAGTTTCCTGTAAATGAAAGTAAAGAGAAGGGGAAAATGACAAATTCTCCACATTGCCTTTTGGAAAACTCTTATGAAAGTCAGTGATATGATTGAACTTCTGAAGAAATCATTTTACCCTCAATAAGGGATGAGTCTCATAGTCCAACCGTTTGCTAGATATTTTCATCTAGATTCTTTAGTAGCTGAGGCAAATGAGATGCTTGCATCTGTAGACTTTGTGGAAATGTCTAATACTTAACCAAGTCAGAGAGCAGCTAGATGTGTATGATGGATAAAGTTCTGGGCCTGGAGTCAGAAAGACTCATTTTCATGAGTTCAAATATGGCCTCACACATTTAATAGCTATGAGATCCTGTTCAAATCATTTAACTCCCTTTGCCTGTTTCTTCAATTACAAAATGAGATGGAAAAGGAAACGACAAACCACTCCAGTATCTTTACCAAAAAAAAAAAAAAATGGGATCACAAAGAGTCATATGTAACTGAGCAACTGAACAACAAAAAGACCAACTCAGATTCTTCCAGTAATCAAGCTGTTCCCCATAACAGTGATAATGATCTCATATTTATACAGGGCTTCAAGGTTCATGAAATATTTTTATCCAACAAATGACACAGCAAATGGTTTATTTTTATCCCCATTTTACAAATGAGAAAAATGAGGTTAAATTGGTTCTCTGGAATAGAGCTATCCCTCAATATACAGGTGATGCTGAATCAACTCAGACAATGGGGATGAAATCTCCATTAAAGTCGATTTGTCTCATCTGCAAGTAAAGAGAAATCACCATTTCTTTGTTGCCAATAAAGTAAATACTTAATCAATGCTAGTTGACCAAAAAGAGGGAGACAAATTTGTCTCAACTGCAAACCAACCATTCCTTTCATATATAGTTCAGTCCAGATCTGGTTGTCCCTGCTTAGATCTACCTAAAAACATGGAATGAACGGAAATAAGCCAAAGCCAATCTGTTCCTCTCTGAGATCTGGCAGATTTATCAATTGGAAGCTTCATTTTTGCAGTTATAGAAAATCCACTTGGACCCTTCAATCCCCATTGGTAGCTGTCTTCTCTGTGGCTTTCCTAATTGTGTGTTCCAAAAACCATTCAAAAGGAACCCTACCTTCTCTTGATATGATGTACACTTCAGAGGACCTAGATTTATAAAGAGCCAGAGCAGAGGGGAAAAGTCCAGAAGTTCTTCCAACATGTTTGGGAAGTTTGTCCAGGGGACTGATGTCATAGTTAACTCATGGAGCTGAAGGGGAAGAATGGAGCCAGCACAGGCTGCCCAGTTAATAGAGGATCTGGACAGCCTCCATAAAGTATCCTTCCTGGGCTTAGACAGCAATATGTCCCCTGGCCACAAATTTAAACCAACATTTTCAGAAAGACATTGTCTTTTTCCACAGTTAAGTTTTCTACAATGATGGTAAATAGGTAAATAGCCATATGCATTTGTAGAGTGGTTCACATAGCAAAATACCAAGATCTTCCATCTTTCAGCAGGAGCTGAGATGTTCATACACATCTGGGAGTTTTATTTGAGCTGCATCAATTCACAGGAGATCAGTGCCAAGATTAGAAGCTAGTAAATGCCAAAGCCTAGAGAGAAGGAAGGAATGGAAATCCAAATATCACTTGCCTAGAAACAAGATAAATAAATACATGGATAAAATATGAAGAAGCAAAGAATACAAAACAGTTATTAAGCAACACAGTCCAGGGTACTTAAAATTTGGTGGTTTTGAGGAAAGTAGGATAATTCCTTTAAAGAGTCCCCTTTCTTTGCTTTCTTTTGTAGGAGCTGGGGCATGTCACCTATATTTCTCTTTTCATCCTAAAGGAGAATTGTATTAGGTGTCAGCACTAAGATTACATTCCCTTAGGGGAAAAATATGTAATAGAGACTTCAGACCAGATTAATCTCAAAAGTTCTTGAGATGTTTCACAAGGGCTAGTTTGGGGTATCTCTACCTAAAGAAGTTGGACTTCTTTCACTGACTACTTTTAAAATCAATCTCTTTTGTCTCACCTCCCTCCAAGATGCTTTTTTACTACTTCCTTATGGATAATGAGAAAAAATATGGTGGTGTTGATATAATTGAGTCCATGAAAATGCAATGCTTGTTTTTCCCCCTAAATAGCTTTCCAATCCCTTGAAGAAGAGACATTCTTCCCAAACATTAGCTTTAGTAATTTTTAGGTGTGACTTGAAATGTAAATGTCCTCTTTTTAGGAAACAATATGGTAGAGTGGTTACAATGCAGGCTGAATTTGGAAGAGGAATAATTAAATCATAGATTCAGAATTGGAAAATATTTTCCTTAGAGGTCATCTAGTCCATCACTTTCACGTTAGAGGTGAAGAAAGGAAACTCAGAAAGGACAAATGCTTTTCCCAAGATTTCCCAAGATTGATTTTCCCCACACTCAAACACAGCACTCATTTTATAACCCACGCTGCCTTTTTTTGAAGACCTGGCTTCAAATCTCATTTAAGATACCTAATAATTATGTGACCCTGAGCCAGTCAATTAACCTGTATGTGCTTTAAGCAATTCATTCCAATCCGATAGATTGGAGAATATCTGAACAAATCTTGGAGTATAAATGTAATAGAATGTTGTTATATCATAAAAAAGTTATAAAATAATATTTCAGGGAAATCTGGGTAATATGAACTGATGCAGAGTGAAGTGAAGAATTAGGAGGACAATTTATACAAGGAAAACAATATTGTAAAGGGGGAAAAAAGTTCAAAAACAAAAATATGGATCAATGCAATGACCAATCATGTCCCCAGAGAACATTTGATGAAGCATGTTACCCATTTTCTGAGAGAGAAGTAACGGACTCAAGAAAAATTAATAAATATTTTTAGACCAAAAATATGTGGATTCATTTTGTTTGACTCCATGTATTTGTAACAAGTTTCTTTCTGCCCTGTTTTTTTTCCCTCTTCTCTCAATTGTTGATTGGATAGAAATTAGTAAAAAGAGAAGAGATCAGCAATAATGATGAAAAAAGTTAGAGAGAAATAGAGTGAAATATATTTTTCAGTGCACAGAAGAGAGCAATACAAAGTTCAGAAGGTGGCAAAATCAGGACCGTTTTAAAAGTAATGTATAGATTTTTAAATATACTTTTAAAAATTATAATACTAATTCCAGTACCACCACCACCCTGCCCCATGCCTGATATATTATAATTCAGCCCTCCTCCAGTTTCTTGATGCTCTTAAGAAGGACTAAAGATTTTAGACTCTGTCAATGGGTCCACTTCCCACTGATGGTGCTCCTTCAGGTATAGCTGTAGATTCCCTGTTTCTCATTTCCATTTGATCACTAACAGTCAGATTAATTTTTAAAAAGAATATTTATTTTAAAAAATACAATCACAAATATGCAAACTTACTTCCTGATATATGAAGCTAAAATATTTCTCTATGCCACCTCAGCCTCTAGGGAGGAAAAAAAGGATAGTTCATAGTTTAGGCCAGTTTTTATGGAGTATAAGCCTACTTCAAAGTCCAAAACTACCCTTGGCCTCAAGTCCCAAACTTCTCCAAGCTGGTCACACAGCCTCTCACTTGGAATCTTGGCTCTGAGGTCATCATAACTCAAACTCTGGCACCTGAAACTTAAAAGGAAAAATGAAATAGAAAAGAAATCATTCTCATATCATCTGAGCTAAAAGAAGAGAAGATATCCTTACTTCTGGTTCAATTCATAGCATCCTCATTGTGGGTGAATTTTCTGTAATCTTTATCCTCTGGATACTATAGAAAAGAATACACTAGAAAGAGAAAGATTGTCCCAATCTGGCAGTTTTTAAAGATTGGAGGCATTCAATGGAAATGGCCAATCAACATTTCCACCTTCATGTAGGGGAACCTAGATGTTAAGTGATTTGGTTTTGCTCCAAGTCCCCAAGAAGCCATTACATAAGAAAAAAATCAAGGAGTATGAAATAGAGATCTATGGTTTCATAAAGAATAATTATTTTGCTCTACTACATATGTGGAAATATTCAATTTATTAGTATTTAAATTTAGAATAAAAATAAAATTTTAAAAATTTATATGGTCTATGAGGTTAGGATATATATCCTTAGTTATTTGAAGGATGTTTCACTTTGTTGGTGTAAATGCCCCTACATAACTCTCACCATAAGTTCACCATCATTTAGTTGTGATATTTCAGAGTAGTCATGTGTAAAAAGCATCATACTATAGATAACTTGATGTTGTAGGCTCTCTTAACTAGATTGGTCCCTGGAGTTAAATTTAAAGTCCAATATTCAGCCTGTCCCCAAATCCTGAGTCTGCCATAGTTTATTTGATCCTAGATATAGATTTGAAAGATACTTTAAAGATCATCTGATCCAATACCTTTATTTTACATGACACTAAGAACAATTTCAGTTGATTATATAATGCCACAAAGATAGTAAGGGATAGAAGTAGGATTTGGCAACAAGTCCTCTGACCCCAAAGTTAGTGTCCTTTCTACTGTACAATGCTGTCTTTCAACTACTTTAACCTTCAAAAATCCAGGGTCTCCTCCATGCCATGAGATGAAAAGTATAGAATAGAGATAAAATAGCCACATTATATAAATCAAATCCCTGTTATTCTTACATATTGGAATTTTTCCAAAAAAAAAACCTAAAATCAAATCATACATTATATTTGATTCCATTTATATGTAACATTTTCTAATTTCTGCACATCATGCAGATTTTCTTTGAATGCAATCTTTTGCCTATATTTGCCATTTGTTTCTCTCTTTCAAAATGCAATCTCTATAATCTAGGATAACTGAAGATTGAATTGATGCCTGTTTCATGAATGCTTCTATTTCTTATAGACAAAAAGACCCTGATAATGATTTCCTTGGAGTGATATTTATTATCCATCACTAACCCCAACTTAGATTATTTCCATTTATCTTAATAGCAATTACCATTTGTATGGCACTTTGACTTACAAAATGCTTTTCTTGTATTATTATATTTGACCTTCACAATGAGTCCACAAGGTAGGTGCTATCATTCTCCACACTTTACAGATGAAGAAACTGAGACTGAGAGAGGTTCAATGACTTCCCCATGGTCACTCAACCATTAAGCATCTTGGAATTCATATCTTCCTGATTCCAAGTTCAATAAACTGTTGACTATACCATCTAACTACTTCATTGACTACCAAGGAACAAGACCAGGCTCATCATCCACAGCAGTAACTCAAAAAAAAAAAAAAATTCTGCTAAGTGTGACTACACTACAAATACTCTCTGAAGAGCATGAGAAAACTATCATTGGGATTTTTTGTATTGCTGAGTAAACTATGGTGGATCAGTCCTTTCTCCAATGCCATTTGTAGAAGGTTTTGGCTTTCTCTGCTTCCAGGTAAAACTGCCTCATGCTTTAGCCAATTGACAGAAAAAACATTCTGCCTCTGGACCTTTCATTTACTATTTGGGTTAACCTGGTGTTTGTCTTTTTGTGAAATAATACTCCCAAAGCCCTATCCAACTATAGTCATTATTGGAACCAAGAGCCTCTTTGGAATCTGTCTATCTTCATTGGTCAGTTTGAAACTTGACAATACTCTGAGGACTCTGGGTTGCCATGTACCACAGGTCTCCTTCCTGTTCAGGTCACTGCCTGAGGGTTGGGGGAGGTGAGGTAAAAAGGGAGGGGAAATGTGTAATGGTAAAACTTTGGAGTAAAAGTCAAAGGGCTTTAAATTGACGTGGGATCTCAGGAACCTTGGCCTTTCTATAATGCTTCCTCTTCTATAAAAGAGAAAGTTGAATTAAGAAAATTTTCTATTGTCCTTTATAGCTGGAACTTTTTTTTAATGTTACTTTGATTATGCCTCATATTTAAGAAGTAGACCTCTAATAGCTTAATGTCTCTCCTTAGAGATTTTTTGCAATACCATTTTCTCATGTCAAAAACATGTTGGTCAAAATGAAGTACCCCTCCTATCCCAATCCTTAGAGTACATAAGGAAAATACCGAGTCTCTTTTTATGTTCTAGTCTCCTGTCAAAGCAGCACTGGGCACAGGCTTTATTCTTGCTACAAGGGAAGGGCTGAGCACATGAAGGGTTATTTTTTTTGTTTTGTTATGTTTTGTTTTTTGTTTTCCCTCACTCAAACATTCTTTCTAAAAGGACCCAGTCCCAGTTATTTCCCTTTCATGTATGATGCTTCAACTCTGTTTTCCTATTTATAGTCTCCTTTATTAAAATGCATTTTGTTGCCTACTGGCAAGAATGTAAATGACTGGAATGCTCTGTCTGGCTGCCTTGGGGTTCATTATTTGCTACACTCTTCTACTGATTTATAGCAATAAAACTTTTTTGTTCTCTAGTGCTGTCAAAGGTCATCTTAAAACTGACATACAGTAAAACCTCATTAATTCAGGACCCTCTAATTAGAAATTCATCATGACCTAAACAGTACTAGGAAGAAATTTTCTTTTACACTACTGTATTTATAAGGGTAGGGGATTTTCTATGCAAATAATTAAAGCAAAAATGATTTTAGGGGGATTGTTTAGTCAACTTAATAGAATAAAATATTACCAAATACTTTAAAAGCACCATGAATACATTAATAATAATTAATTATTTAATTCTTCCCTCATTCTTTCCCCAAATTCCTCTTTATTCATATTGTGACCTCTGACCCTTCTATAATCTTTATTTTTTTCTAATCTCCATTCTTGATTTTTTTTCTATCACCCAAGCCCTGTCTGCTGCATATAGTTCTTTCCTTAAATCCCTGTCTTATTTCTACAATCTGTATTTCAAACCTCCCTTCTCCTCAAGTCCCACAACTCCCCCTCTGACTTCTTCCCCTCTTATTTTACTGAGATCAAAGTCTCCCAAGATAAAGTTCCTTTATTCTTCTCTTCCCATCATTCAAGACCCTGCCCATATGCATCCTCTTCTCTTTCCCCATTCTATTTCTCTTACTCTGGATCTTCTTCTTCCTTGCCCCCTAAGAATGGGAGCCCTGCCAGGCTGCTTTTGACCTTCTTCTCTTCTTTCTTTATATTATTTTTCTTTTATAAATGAAGGGAGGAAAGAAAAAGCTCATAGTAAGAGGTTACTATGTGGGATGAGCTCTGCTAAGTTGTAGGGACACAAACAAAAAAGTGAGTTCCTCAAGGAGATCATGCACTAATTGGGAAAGAAAACACATATAGGAAGATTTGGTTATAAGACAGGTAGAAAAAACTGAAAGTTCTGATGATGCTACAGTATACAGATGGCAAGTTCTTGGAGTCCTTAGGGTGTCTATGCAGAGCAGATGGCAGTGTCCCAGGGTCTGGAGAGCATAATGGAGAGTGATTACGAAGGCCCAGAGGTCCTTAGGAAGCAATGGCACAGCAGATGGTTAGTCTTGGTGGACTTTAATATTCCCAGAAATATTGAATTGGTATCTAGTAATAATAATAATTAGTTGGGAACTCCCAGTTTATCCAAGTGATATAAAAAGACATGTCTGATCTTGGGGGGCAGAGGGAAAGGAGGATGAAAGGAGCTACTACTATTGGAAAGTGGGGAGAGCTCAAAGGATAGATTGACAAAATGATTCTGAGTTAATTAATACAGGGTTGGGAAGAAGGGATAAGTGTCTAACCAAAAGGAGGGAAGGGGAAGAGACATTGGCCAAGAGCCTGCAGGAGAGAGACTCCCATTAGCAGGTCTTCTTTAGGGCCCTGGGGAAGGGAAATTTCATTATGACTTGGAATAGAATTTTTTTTAATTTAAAGTCTTTTTATTTTTGAAACAATGCACAGATAGTTTTCAACATTCACTACTGCAACACCTTGTGCTCCAAAATTTTTCTCCTTCTCTTTCCCTCACCATCTCCAAGGAAATTGGGGTTAAGTGACTTGCTCAGAGTCACACAGCAAGGAAGTGTTAAGTATTTGAACTGGCATTTGAACTGAGGGCCTCACGACTAAGGTCAGAGCTCTATCCTCTGTACCATCTAGCTTCCCCCACCCACTTTGGAATAGAATTAATTGGAAAAAAAACATTTATTAACCATTTGTTATATGTGAAGCCCTGTGCTTGAGATATAAATAGAAAAGCAAAAGCTCTCTATTCTCAAAGGCCTCATATTCTAATTAGGTAAGATAATATATATAGGAGAGCACATTTGCAGAGCAGATGGAAAGGTTCCCTTCTCTTTAGCATACAGTTGTAAGTTCCATGATAAAGACCAGAAGTCCTCAGGATGTAATAGCAGATCAGAAAGTAATGCCCTATGGGAGGCAGAGTAGCAAAAGAGATGCTGAGGCTAACATTTTACCAGGACAATTGTAGTTAGTGATTCCATGTTTATCCAATTCATATAATGTCCCTGAAAAATCACAGTTGAAAACAGAATAATGGACATTGGTATGTTGGTAAAAGTTTAGCAACCAGCTCTCCAGGGAGAAAAAAAATGTGCCCATGACCATTAAATTTAATTTTTAGAAAAAAATTTAATCTTCATTTTAAATATTTTCTTCATCACTTTCTTAAATCTAGACTAAGACCCAGCAAATTATAGCTGCAGGTCAAGTCCAGCCAGTTTTTTGTTTTGTTTTGTTTTGTTTTTAATAATACTCAGCAGCTACGAATGGTTTTTTTTTTTACCTGTTTAATTACAATAAACTATTCTTAGTTTATGAGCCATGCAAAAACTAGTCAGATTTGGTTCACAGGCTGTAATTTTCTAAACATTGATCTAGATAATCTGTAAAATAAGGTCAGACTTGTAGCCTTAGCTGATTTCTAAGATGCAAATGTTCATGCTGACAATTCAGCCATCAGCTCTTGAGATTCCCTTTGACCAGGTTCCAGCATATCCCTTAATGGGCTAAAGGCTCTAGTTGAGCAGGACTCTGGATTACCTCCAGGAAGGGAATAAAGATTGGAAGGATTATTCTCTATCAAACCAAGAGGTCATGGGTTCTGCCTGATGGGAACTAAGCAAAGAGAACCAGGTCAGAAAGGGAAAGGTTGTGCCTAACCTATTCTGTCTGGTCCCTCATAAGCCCTTCAGAACTTCAAGAACTCTCTAAAATCTGCATCTAATTTGCCTATTGATCTCTTGAATTCCCCTTCACACAGTCTTTATCTTCTAACCCTCTTCTTCCTGAGTCCCCTTGTCACCTCTGCTCCTGCACATCTGGATGTGCTTCTCTTTCTCCAGACTTTACCACTGCTGTTTTTTCACTATGGATCCTTTCTAAATCTGGAGCCTCCTCATCTTGAAATATCTCTCTACCTTGCCGGCCCCCTTCTCATGGATCTCTAAGCTCCATGATAAAGACCAGAAGTCCTCAGGCTGTAATAGCAGATCAGAAAGCAATGCCCCATGGAAGGCAGAGTATCAAAAGAGATGCTAAGGCTAACATCTTACTAGGACAATTGTAGCTAGTGACTCCATGTTTATCCAATTCATATAATGTCCCTGAACATGAATATGAAGGTGACTTCCTCCTAGAGCCTCTGTTTTGGGAAAGGTTTAAGCCAATTCCTAGTGCTGCTTTGGACTCTTATCATATCTCAGCTGCCTTTTCATCTTGAAATTTCCTTCATCATGTAATACCAGAAAAACTGAGGTGAGTAGAGATTGGTTTTTAATTTTAATGTTGAGATTTTAAGCTACCTGACCAAATGGAACTATAAAGCATCTGTGCAGATAAACAGAGGCAGAGAGGTTATATAGCTAACTGGGATTTGTAAACAAAATACATAAACTAATTATACAATTTTATCCTAGCATGATGCAGCTTTAAGGGAAACAAAGGCAGAAAAGGGGGGAGGCAAGAACACTGGAAGGATGGACAAGCCATAATTCCAGGAAATGATTATAACTTAAACCTGACAGGATAGGGGTCAAGATAAGAACGTAGAGGATAGGAGACAGCAAGGTGTGGGGCAAAACTCAAAAGGAGGGGGAATCATCTTAGCAAGGATAGAGATAATGCACCTTAAAGTTTATGACACAATGGTATGAAAAGCAGGGTCCAAGTTTCAAGATTTTCTGGGCTCTTTTCTAAATTCAATTTTCCCAGTCCTAATTACAAGGAAGGGGTAGTGGCTATGGATTATTATCCAGGACTCAACAATTACTGAGTAGTCTCCTTATCCTGTAATATTCAGTTACTGTAGCTCCCTTCTCCAAGACTAATCATCCATCCTTCCCCTCTCAGCTGTGCTTCTGACTGTATACTCTTCTAACAAATCATCTTCCTTCTCCCCCCAGACTGTCCATTCACTATCATCTCCTCCTCCCATTGATGATTCATTCTAGGAACTCCATTTTGAGGTAGGACTTAGGCTGATCATCTTTTATTACCCTTTCAGCTGTACCTCTAATGTTAAAGAAATTTTCATCATGTCCTTCTGAGTGTATCACCTTCTCTTTCCAACTCCTTTTTAGGTGTTGTTTCCCCCAGTAGGAGGTAATAATAATGACAATAAAAATAATAACAGCTAATATTCATGCCATGTGCCAGGCACAACACCAAGCACTTTATAATTATTATTTCATTTGACCCACACAACAACTTGGGAGGGATATAGTATTATTAACTAATTTTGTAATTGAGGAAGCTGAGGCTCAAGTATCTGAGAATAAATGTGAGTTCAGTTCTTCCTTCAGACATAGAAGTCTACCCATTGTAACACATAGCTACATTCTTAAGAGCCGTAACTGTATTTCATTTTACTTGCATCTGTATCGCCATCTCTTAGCACAGTGCCTGACACGTATTAAGTGCTAATAAATGACTGTTGCTTTGTCTTCCTCGCCTTTTTTTTCATGTTGGCCCAATGCCTAGAATGTACTTGTTTCATATGTCTCCCAAGTGACCATGATGTTCAGATCTTTTCCCAGAAATCTAAAACCATATTTCCAGTTGTCAGTTGTATAACCTCACCTGCATATCCAACTAACATCGGAAAATCAAGTTTGCACAAAACTAAATATATCTCCCTAAATAAAATCTGCTCCTCTCCCTAACTTCTTTAATTCAGTTGATGACATTACAATTCTCCCAATCACTTATAATGTGGACCTCAAGAGCCACTTTTGGCTCTTCCCTTTCCCTCAGATCCCAAATTCAACCAATCATAAATTCTATCCATTCTAACATCATAATCTTTTTCAAATACTTATCCATCTTTCCATTCCTGTTTCCACCACCATAGTAAAAGATCTCATCACTTCTCAACAGATCTCCAGTCTCTCTTGTTTCTAAACCATCTATCACACTATGACCCAGCTAATCTTCCTATTATATTACCCTGATCCTATCACTTCTACATAAAAAACCTCAGGAAGCAATACTCCTGAGTTTAGCAATCACAGTCACTTACAATCCAGATCTGACTTACCTGTTCTCTCTCTGCCTCTGTCTCTGAATGTAGCTAGGTGTTGCAATGGGTAGATTTCCATGTCTGAAGGAAGAAAGAACTGAGCTCACATCTGTCATCAGATAATTACTAGTGTGCTACTATGGGCTTCAGCTTCCTCAACTATAAAATGAGTTAATAATACTATATCCCTCCCAAGTTGTTGTGTGTGTGATAGGTAGCTATCTCTTTGTCACTGTCTGTCTGTCTCATTTATATATATATATATGTATACACACATACATATATATATAAACAGAAACATAAATATATATAAGCATATACATGTACATACATATATATAAACATAAACATATATAAGCATATGCATGTACATACATATATACATATATAAATATAATAAACTTTAATTTTAGAGTATTTCTATATTTCTGGCCTGATGTTCATTTAAATGGAACCTCTTTCAAGTTAACAAAAATTAATGAGATTTTAATGAAGTTAATTAAAAAAAATTAGATACCTTAAGTATTTCTGTTCTAATATTTTTCTCCATCAATCCAAAAGTCTATTTGAGGTACTGCTTTCCATTAGCACACTAAATCAATTTTTCATGAAATTATATAGAAATGTAACTATTTAAAAGTAAGCAAGGATCATAGAGATCATCTAATCTAAATCTCCTATTTTTCAGATGAGAAAACTAAAGACTAAAAAAGTTATCCAGATTTGTGCAGGGTCACAAAGCTAGTCTATGTCAGAAATAAAACCAGAAACTATGTTCACTGATAACTAATTCATTGTTGTTTCCATTCTTAAAGATAGTCTACTTTTGGACAGGGCCCATATGGTGTGCTCACATCCAAATAGGCAAGTTTATACATATAGTACATGAATATAGATTGAGTAAGGAATTCAAAAGCATTGCCTTAAATTAACTTTAGAAGTTTGGGAGTGTTTTTTTTTTCTTTTTTGGTAGGGGGAGAGAAGGTTTGTTGGTCAGTAATGGGAGTAGAGTCTATATTGAAATGACAACAGGCTTTAATAAAAGCATACCATAAAGCATTGGTCTGATCATATTATTTACCTTCTCAAGAAACTTGAGTGTTTCTTTACTAACTCTGTAATAAAATACAAATTCATATATTTGGTATTTAAAACTTTTGACAATCTAGCTCTGGAGAAATTGTAAATCACTACTACCAATGGACTCTATATTTTAGCCAAAGTGATCTACTTGCTATTTCCTGTTAATAATATGCCTCCCATTTCTGTGTCTTTGCAGAGGCACATCCTCAATCCCTGTAATGTTCCTCATCATCCCTACTTTTGGAACCCCTAACTCCCTTCATGGCCCCGTTTAAATGACACCTCATTTGAAAGATCCTATCCTGTTTCTGCAGTTATAAATGTTCTACCCCTCATCACATCATTATGTATAGATTTTGTATTTATTCATCAAGCAACATGCCCAGTAGAGCCTAAGCTCTCTGAGAGTAGGAACTATCTCACCTTTGTGTTTATAACTCCAGAGAACCTAACACACTGCCTAGCAGTAGTAGACATTGTTTATAATAGAGTTCTTTAAAATAATTGAAGTACTTTTATTTGTTTTTGGTCTTTGCCAAAGATGCTATTCTATTTTTTTATCAAAGCTTTTTACTTGCAAAACATACGCATAGGTAATTTTTCAACATTGACCCTTGCAAAGCTTTCTGTTACAAATTTTTCCCTCCTACCTCCTCCCCTCGATGGCAGGAAGTCTAATACATGTTATTTATGTTAAAATATTTGACAGATCAAATATGTGTATACATATTTATACAGTTATCTTGCTGTACAGGAAAGAAAAAAAAAACCTGAGAAGGAAAACATAATGCAAGCAAACATCAATAGAGAGTGTGAAAATGCTATGTTGTGGTTCACACTCAGATCCCACAGGCCTCTCCCTGGGTGTGTGTTTTTCTTCATCACTGACCAATTGGAACTAGTTTGAAACATCTCATTGTTGAAGAGAACCATATCCATCAGAATTGATCATCATATAATCTTATTGTTGCCGTGTACAATGATCTCCTGGTTCTGCTGATTTCACTCAGCATCAGTTCATGCAAGTCTCTGCAGGCCTCTCTGAAATCATCCTACTGGTCATTTCTTACAGAACAATAATAATCCATGACATTCATATACCATAATTTATTCAGCCATTCTCCAAGTTATTAGCCACTACAAAAAGGGCTGCCACAAACATTTTTGCACATGTGGGACCCTTTCCTTCCTGTAAGATGTCTTGGGGATATAGACCCAATAAAAACACTGCTGGGTCAAAGGGTATATGCACAGTTTGATAACTTTTTGAGCATAGTTCCAAATTGCTCTCAAGATTGGTTGGATCTGTTCACAGTTCCACCAACAATGTATCAGTGTCCCAGTTTTCCCACATCTCCTTCAACATTCTTCATTATCTTTTCCTGTCATCTTAGCCAATCTGACAGGTGTGTAGTGGTACCTCAAAGTTGTCTTAATTTTCATTTCTCTAATCAATAGTGATTTGGAACACCAAAGGTGCTATTCTAAATGAAAGCCTGGAACAGTGGTAATAAAGGGATAAGGTCCTAGAAGACAGATTTATTCAAGGTACAGTTCTAATGATGGGGAAGGATCTAGAAAACTAACATTCATCCTTCCATTTTATAAATGAGATAGAACATAGTCAGGGAAGAATCAAGGAATCTGAATAATATTTTATAGAGTTATGATGAAGTGAAGCAAGGACAGGTAAAGGAAACCATTCTCACATATCCAGATATTCTTTCTTTTCCTCCCTCCTCTGCTGATTAACATGTTAAAAAAGGAAGATTCTCAGGATAAGGGGATTGATCCCAATATGTCCCCTAACATCTTCATTCAACATCCTATTGCACTTGAAAGAATTTTCGTCACAATTTCTTATTCTTCTGGTAACCAGAACAGCATTTTTTAAAAAATGTAAGTGACTTACTTTGAATGTCAGCCATGTTTATTTTATAATAGAGCTACTGTTACTTTCAAATTTGCTTTAAAATAGTTTTCTGCATTCCTAAATATTTTTTTATGCTTAAGAATTATTATGCTTCCCTCCACCCACCAACCAAAAAAGTCACTATGGTGTGGTGGATAGAGAACTGGACTTAAAGTTAGAAAGACATAAATTCAAATTCCACTTCATAGAGCTATGTGACTCTGGGAAAATGTGACAGTTGGATAAGAATATATCCCTGATTTTATAGTAGAAATAAACTTGAATGTATATATAAATAAGTTCAGATTTATTTCTATATAGACAAATTTGCTTTACAGATACCTTTCCAGGAATAAATCTACTTTATATATGGGGGATACCAAGCCAATCAACACATATTTTCTCAAACACCAGCTTTGAGTGTTTCAGAGAAAAGGTAGAATTCACTTCTAAATGATTCAGATTACCATCAACATTCTTTCATTGCAAAACATGTAGCAATCAGCTTTACAACATGGTAGTAGCATCTGTGGAAATGCCAGTGAATTCAGCAGCTGGCCTCCCTCATAATCTCATGTAAGCAAAGCATAGCCACTGGTCCCAATGAAATGTATGATCTAAGATCCCTGTAGCATCTCAAGTGTTAATCAAATGAGGTGTTTCCAAGTTTTCACAGTTTATCCATTAAATTTTACTTTGAAACTCCAAATGGACTCCTAACATTTTCCACATGCATGACCTTAAAAAGTATGTCATATGACCTTTTTAAAAAGCAAGTTTTATATGTTAGTCACTCTTTGCCCTAAAGGTTAGAAAACTTTTTCTCCATCTTTAAGGCTTCTGACCCATGAGAGAGAAAACAACAATAGAAAGCCATATATAAGTACAAAATCATTTAACATTTGAGGTATGTTTTGGAGGATTTAAGAGAAAAGATTTAGAGAGAGCAGCCTCAAAATATCCATCCATATTTTGACAAGTGGCACCTAGGTATGGGTAATTGTTCTTTAAGGATCCTATCATGCAGTCCTAAATAAAATTAGGCTATTTTCACCCAAGTTAAGATGACTAGAGTGTACCAAATTCACTAGAATGCCAGATTTGGAGCTAAGAAGAGACCTGAGAAGTCATTTAGTTAAACTTTCTCTTTTCCAGCCAGAGAAACTAAGATTATATCTTATCTAAGGTAACATAAGTAATAAATAACAGAAGTAGGATCCAAGCCCAGAAACATGATAGAGATAATTCTGAAATCAGACAACATGGATTTAAATCCTAACTCTTATATATACTATTTTGTCTGAACTTAGGAAATTATTTGCTTTCTTGGATCTCAGTTTCCTCATAATGAAGAAAATGTAAAGTAAAGAAATTGGGAGGTCAGTAGGAAGGTTTGTGCCTTTGGGGCAGGAGCCAGCCTAGAATACACACAGCAAGAAGACCTGCAAAGGGTTGGGGGCCTGAGGGCACTATAACAGCAGCCGCTTCAGGAATTCTCAACCCAGAGATGGTAAGGGGTTTATACAACTAGTCAGAAAAAGATTGCCAGAGACTTTGTTGACAGTGAGTACATCTGAAGCTGATTGGCAATTCTATTGCCCATAAACCATTTTGGGTCCCAGTTCCAGGACTGAGAGGAAGGTTGATGGTCAGAATCAAGGAAGTAGGGGCACTTGGTCACAGCTCTGAGGAAGAGAGTTCTATTTGTGAACTGGTTCAACAATTCTGGAAAATGTACTTGTGCTCAAAGGTCCATTAAACTGTGCATACAATTTAATCCAGCAAAATTTGTTCTGTTTCACCGCAGGTAAATATATCATTATGAAAATTTGCCTTGGCTGTCAAATAGCAACTTTTTAGCTCTCTCAATGAGTTTCCTTAAAAGAAGATGAAATCAAGGAACTTCCATGTTTACAGACTAGTCTCAATAGTAAAAGGTTTCAAGCAAAATTATAAGTTTTACCTGCAAACTGATAACAAGCATTTTATTAAATTCTTACACTATAAGAGTCACTATTCCAAGCACAGAGGATACTTATTCAAACAAAAAGAAAGTTATTTCCTGCCCTCAAAGAGTTTACCTTTTAATGAGGGCAAACAACTAGTCAGAAAGACATTGCAGGAGAGAAAAGGGAGGGGAAAGATATTGGATTGAGATGGAAGGAAGTAGTGGCAAAGTCCCCTGAGTGAGAGACATAATCAGAAGGGGAATGAAGCATGGACCTGAGCCCTAAGAGAACTCATGAATGAGAGAAGGGGACCCACAAGGAAAGAATATGTTTCACAATGAGAAGGTCCTAATTACTGAGGGAAAATCAGGGTAAAAAAGCAACCCAGTCATGGTACTGAAAGTACAAGGTCAGAAACTTGGGAATGAAGTATGACCAGTATGGCCTCATGCTCAAAAGAGAAGCCCCTGAAAGGAAATTACCACCATGGGGGAGGGTGCCAATGTGGCATTAGGACGATCAGGGATGGGAAGAAGGAAGAATACTGAATCTTCAACAGAGAACCTGAGTTCGAGTCCTACTTCTTTGACACTGCCTATTTGTGATAACGGACAAAGCATTTCATCTTCAAGAGCTTCAGATTCCCCATTTGTATATTAAAGGGTTTGGAATAGATGACCCTTTGAGTGACTTTCAATTCTGGATCAATGTTCCTATGAGTTTATTAAAGGATTAGAATAGGTTATTTTGATCCTAAAAAGGATATCAGAAAAGACACTGGAATAGGAAACAAGACAAAGGCTGTCATCCTGGTTCTGCAACTTATAAATTCTGGGACTATGGGCAATTCCTTAAAATTTTGTGATCAGTCACTCCATCTGTAAAGTAAGGATAATAATATGTTTTCTATCAGTCCTCACCATTTTCCACCAATGAAATATTGGAATATTAAATAGAGGCAGATAGGTGGTACAGAGGCTGGAGCATGAGGACTGGATTCAGGAAATCTGAATTCAAATCCAACTTCAGACACTGTAATTCAGGAAGTTCTAAACCTGTTTGCCTCCGTTTTCTCAGAGAGTTTTCTCAGTCTATCAAGATAGACATAATAATAGCCTCTGCCTCACAGGGTTTTTGTCAAGCTCAAATGAGATAATTGTAAAGCTTTAGCATATTACTTGGCATATAGTTGGCATTATACAATTATATAATTACTATCATAGAGGGTTAGCATAGGAAACAGGAAGGCCTGAGTTCAAGTCTTTCCTCCAACACATCCTTGTTATATGACCAAAGAAATCACAAATCTAGATCAAAAGAAGAACAAAACCCCTCAAACTACAGCATGCCTATTTCACAGAACTGCTATAAATATGAAATGAAATAAAATTAGAAGCATTATACAAATGTCACTGTTTATTTCTGTAAGCTTCTTGAAGGCAGTGGCCTTGGTATCCCTGTAGGGTCTTATTCCTAGAATCAGACTCTTTAAATGTTTGCTAAATAGCTGAGTTCTAGGAAGCAAGCCAAGATGCCCTAGGGTCTGGTTAGTCAAGGAATCCCCTACTAACTTCTTCAACAATTGTGCTGGACCTACTTCTCCCCAGGGTCAGAAAGAGGAATGAAGTAAGAGCCTCCTGAGAGAAATGATTCTTTTTCCATCCTCAGGGAGAAAATAAAGCAAATGAGTCCAAATTTTTTAAAAATGGCTTTGTTTTGGTTCAGAAATTTTCAGATTTAGGATGCTTTAAAAGAGATTCTTTCCACATTTTAGAAAATAAATTTAATTCACAAAAACTCAGGGGAAATCTTTCTTTTAGATTATTCACCCGCTAACCATCCCTGAAAATTCCACAGCTGAAAAATTACAGATAATAATCATTTGGGCTATAGGTATGTTGGAAATCCACTTAAAGAGATAGCTTTTCACAATAATCAAACCTTTCTACTTTAAAGGATAAAGTACAGTATTCCCACATTGAGAGTTATTTTTAAATTACCTCAGATGGTGAGGGAATATTGTAGTTAACCCATATGTCTGTCTTCCTAAAATTCGGAATTTGTATATAATTTTCTCTAAGTTCAGAAAATAATGTAAGGTTTTCTTCTGGCTGCCATATTTTTAACATGATTGAAATTAGACTGGTTCTTTTATATTTCTTTATATTTTAAGGAGGGACAAATGTACATATCATCTCCTCTAACAGAAGGTAGGTTCCATGAGTGTACAAGGGCAGTTTCACTTTCGTCTTTGTATATTATGTACCAGTATCTGATACATAATAGCCATTAAATAAATGATTGTTTGACTTACCAACAGATATGTATCAAGCTTCTACTGCAAGCAAGGTACTGTAACAGATAAAAAATAGAACAGAGGAAGATTAAGCCCAAGATTTTGAAAATGGTCAAGTGGGTGACTGGAAATGTCAAAAATAAAATTAGAGGGAAATTTAGAGGAAAAGATTAAATGTTCAATTGGGGGCATATTGAGTTTGGGATACTGATTGGGTGTCCAAATGAATATGTATTCTAGATAATAGAATATATAGATCTAGAACTCAGAAGAGAAGTCTGGATTGGAAAGGAAGTTTTGAAAGTCATCTATATGACAAAAAGGGAGAATGTGAAGAGAGGGAGGGGAAGGAAAGGAGGAGAAAAGAAGAAGAAAGTGGAGTAAAAAAAGACAAAGGTTAATCACATATTCAGATTAAAGGGACAAGATGGTATCTTTATCATGTTTATCATAATCAAAGAGCTAGAGTATAGCTAGCAGCTCAAAAAACAGGTAAAGTTATAGCAGGTTAACAAGGAAATGATGTTTAGGAAGCCAAGAAAAAAGATAAGCATGGGCAACAGAGTTGAATGCATGAGTGTGAAGTATGAAGAATAATAATTTTTATTGGTTTTGGTGACAAGATCATTCCCTTAGGGGGAAAAAAAAACATTTTTAGTGGAGCAGTAGAACAAGAAGCCAGATTGCAAAAAGGCTGTATAAAGTGTGGCAAATGAGTGTATCTCAGGAATGGTAGTTGAACAAGAGATAAGAGATTGAATAGTAGAAGCAAGAGAAAGTAGGATCTGATTTCAAGATTGGGTGTGGAGGGAAATGAATTGAGATAGTCTAGGAGAAGATCAAAGGATCAAGGATCAAGTTAAGGTCAAAGCAAAATACAAATGCTAGAGATTAAAGATCTAGACAATAAGAAAGCAAGGTAGAATTATAATTTCAATAGGAGTGGAAGATATCATGTTTTTTAAAGCTTATGATTGTTATTAATAATATAGGCATTTATAATGGTGGTTTGAAAATAAGCCCACCATTCTAATTATAAAATTATTGTGAGAGACTATTGTAAGAGAAGTCTCCTCCAGATCTTTTTAACATTTTTTGAGTTCCAAATTCTCTCCATTCTTCCATCTTTTCCTCCTTCCTTGAGAAGGCAATAGATTTTATACAGATTATACACATATAGTAATGCAAAGCATACTTATATACTAACCATTTGCAAAAGAAAATAGATACAAAAATGTATGAAAAATAAAACAATAAAATTTGTTGTTATTGTTTTTAAGTATGTTTGATCGGCATTCAGTTTTCATCACTTCTTTTTCTGGAGGTGAAAAACATTTTTTTTTCGTCATAATTCATTTGGAATTGTCTTAGATCATTGCATTGCTGAAAGTGGTTAAATCATTAATAGTTCATTATCATACAATACTACTGTTCCTATGAATAAGGTTTTGTTTCTGCTCACTTCCCTTTTCATCAATTCACTTAAGTTTTTCCAAGGTTTTCTGAAAGCATCCTTGTTATTTCTTACAGCACAATAGCATTCTATATATGTCACAGCCAGTTTATCCTTTCCCCAATTGATCAGTATCACCTCAGTTTCAAATTTTTTGCCACCACAAAAAGAGCTGCTAATATATTTTTTACAAATAGGTATTTTTACTTTTTAAAAAGTCCCTTTGGAATACAAACTTAATAGCTTAATAAATCTTTGGGAACAGTTCCAAATTGCTCTCCAGAATGGTTGGACCAGTTCACACACTACCAATCACATTAGTGTCCCAATCACTCCACTTTCTCTGCAAAAATCTGTCATTTTCTTTTTCTCCCATTCTTCTCTTTGTCTTTCTGATAGGTATATTATTGTCCCTCAGAGTTGTTTTAATTTGCATTTCTCTAATTAACAGTGATTTCAAACATTTTTATATGACTAAAGATAAATTTATTTTTTCCCTGAAAATCCCCTGTTCATATCCTTTGATTATTTAAACAATTGAAATGGCAAATATTCTTATACATTGGGCACTGTTTTCTTTGTATTTGACAAATGAAGATTTTATCAGAGAAACTTGTAGTAAATAAAAATTTTCCCCATTTTCTGTTTTCCTTCTAACCTTGGTTACATTTGAATTTATTTGTACAACAATGTTTTAATTTAATGAAATCAAAATTATCTATTTTATTTTCATAATATTCACTATCTTTTGCTTGATCATGAATTGTTTTTTATCTATAAGTAAGATATTACTGTGCAAGACAGGGAAAAATGAAGAATTCACAGAGGGAAACTATCAATGTGTATATATATTCTTTAAATATCAGCTAAAGTAAAAGAAGCCTAGTAGGCCTCAGTCACAAGACAGGGAGAAAGGAGACAATGACATACCATGAAATTTAGGTCATAATCATCCAAAAAAGGGAATGAAATTGTTGCAGCCAATTAAAGGGGTAAAGGGAGAGGTTAATGATTTTTGAAAGTTGGGAGGGATAAAACTATGCCTGTGCTTTGGAGCAATGGCTCTCCTCCCTCCAAGTACTTCCCTTTTGCTCAGGGGCTGTTGGACCACCCGAATTTCATGAAATTCTAATTAAATATTTTTCTGCTTTTCACTTTGAGAGCCTCTGAGCAGTCATTTTGGATGAGGGTCTGCATGTCCCACACATTCCCTGATCCCAATTTGCTTATGCTAACACTCTTTATATTTGAATTATGTATCCATTTCAACCTTTTCTGGGTTTATAGTGGTAGTCTATCTGTATCACACTGCTTTCCAGTTTTCCAAGAAATTTTCACCAAATGGTGAGTTGTTCCAAAAACTTGAATCTTCAGTTTTAAGAAGCACTAGATTATTATGATCATTTACTACTTTATCCTGCATGTCTAATCTATTCAACTGATCCATCATTCTATTTTCTAGCCCATTTTTCTAATATCACTAGATCCCATACATTTACATTTTTTTATTGATTCCTGTGATATATTCTTGAACTCTTGTTATGATTTTTTTTCTTAGCTCTACAAAATTATTTTGGTAGTTTTGTTGGTGTGGTACTGAATAAGTAAATTAGGAAGAATTGTTATTTTTATTATATTGGCTCAATCTACACATGCAGAATTGATATTTTTTCTAATTGTTTAGTTCCACCTTTATCTGTGTGAAAAGTGTTTTATAATTGTGGTTATAAAGTTTCTCGATTCATCTTGGCAGGTAGACTATCAAGCATTTTATATTATCTACAATTGGTTTAAATGGAATTTTTCTTTCTATCTTTTGCTGATGGACTTTCTTGGTCATATAAAGAAATGCAGGTAATTTATTTTATATTCTACAATTTTGCTAAATTTGTTAATTATTTGAATGATTTTTTTTAGTTCCCTAAGATTCTCCAAACATATCTTCATATCATCTGCAAAGAATGATAGTTTTTGTTTCCTCGTTAGCTATTCTAATTCCTTCAATTTCCTTTTATTCTATTGATATAGCTAGTATTTCTAGTAAAATGTTGAATAATAGTTCTGATAATGGACATTCTTACTTGATCACTAATCTTGTTGAGAAAGTTTCTGGCTTACTCCCATTATAGATAATGCTTACTTATGGTTTTAGATAGATACTGTTTATAATTTTAGAGAAAGTTCCATTTATTCCTAGGCATTCCAGTGTTTTTAGTTGTAATGAGTGTTATATTTTGAGAAAAACATTTTCTTAATCTATTGAGATAATATGATTTTTGTTGGTTTTGTTTAAAATAAGGTCAATTGTGCTGGTGGTTTTTCTAATATTGAACTAACACTGCACTCCTGGTATAAATCCCACATAAGTGTATGATCTTTGTGCTATATTGCTATAATCTCCTTGCTAGTATAATATTGAAATTCATTAAGAAAATTGGTCTGTAGTTTTCTTTTTCTGTTTTGGCTCTTCCTGGTTTACGTATCAGAACTATATTTGTGTCCTAAAAAGAATTTGCTAAAACTCCTCTGCCTATTTTTTTTAAAGAGTTTATATAGCATGGGAATTAATTATTCTTTAAATATTAGGTATAATTCATTTATGAATCCATCTGATCCATGAGAATTTTTTCTCAAGGAACTCATTTATGGCTTATTCAATTTTTTTCTAAAAATTAATTCTTATTTAAGTAAGCTTTATTACTTAAGGGTTATTTAAGTATGCTATTCCCTCCTCTGTTAATCTGGGTAATTTATATTTTTGTAAACATGCATCCATTTCATTTAGATTGCTAAATTTACTGGCATATAGTTAGGCAAAATAGGTCCTAATAATTGCTTTAATTTCATATTTATTGGTGACACATTTTTGATTCACTTTTGATATTAATAATTTGATTTACTTCTATCCTTTTTAAATCAAATTAGCCAATGGTTTATCTTTTTTAAAAACTTTTTTTTTAATAAAACCAGCTTTTAGTTTAATTTATTAGTTCAGCGTTGGTTTGTTCTTTGTTTTCTTCCAATTGTATTGATTTCTTCTTTGATTTTTAGGATTTCCAATTTCATGTTTAATTGAGGGTTTTAAAAATTTGTTCTTTTTTTTATTTTCTTTTTTAGCTACATGCCCAATTCACTGATTTGCTCTTTCTTTATTTTACTGATGTAAATGTTTAGAAATATGTTTCCTCCTTTGTGTTTTTACTGCATATTACACATGTTAATATGTTGTCTCATTGTTGTCATTCTCTTGAATGAAATTATTATTGATAATTTTCATGATTTGTTCTTTGACTCAGTCATTCCTTAGGATTAGATTATTTAGCTCCCAATTAATTTTTAATCTGTGTTCATTCCTTTCTATTTCTTGTCATTTTTCTTCAGGAATCTATTATATCTCATTCTTCTAAAACTCTATTCATCTCCTTTAACTTCTTTCTTATTTATTTTCTGACTAAATTTATCTAGTTGAGAGGGAAAAGTTGAGATGTCCCACCAATATATTCATATCTTAATAATCAGCTTATATTTTTACAGAAACTAGAGTAGAGGCATCAAATTCATGATTTATAAGACTCCTAAGTGTGGTCTAAGTCACATTAAAATATAATTTGAAAATATTTAACAAAATATATAAAAATGTGCAAAAACTGTTGATAAGGTTCATATGTGGTTTCCTAAGTTAATATGTAGCCAGTATGGATATTTATGAGATAGTTTAGTGACCACCATTTCTATTTAATAACACTGCTCTAGAGTATAGCAAACCTCAGTATATGATAAATGTGTCTTTGGAAAGATTAAGAAAATATAAAGATAGTGAAAATAGAAGAAATAGAAGGGTATGAGAGACAAACTTTAATGAATTTATACTATCTTCATTCTTAGCATATCTCAAAATCAAATAGGAAAAATTTGTAGAAAATTTTGAGTCATTTTTCAGTCATGTCTGACTCTTCATGACCTCATTTAGGATTTTCTTGGCAAAGCTACTGGAATGGTTCACCATTTGCTTCACCAGTTCATTTTACAGATGAGGAACTGAGGCAAACAAGGTTAAGGGACTTGCGTAGTGTCACAGAACTAGTAAGTGTTTGAGGCCAGATTTGAATTCAGGAAGATAAGTCTCCTTGATTCCTAGCCAAGACTTCTAATCATTGTGCTCTAGCTTAGCCACAATTTCTAATTATAGAAATTAATTCATATTAATGAGTGAAGGAATTCTGAACTTGAAATCAGAAGACTGCCATGCTTTCACATCCTGACAACCATTTTTTTCTAGAGTCTCTTAACATACATATGCATCTGTATATGGAAGAAATAACACCAATTCTTTCCATTTCAAAAAGTTGCTATTTGGCTCGAGTAACAACATATATGAAAACATTTTGTTAATTGTGAGAGGGCTATATACACCAAGGTTAATAGTATCATGAGGGAGACTGTATCATGCATTACTTTTCATTACATAGACAGGACTTATACATCAGAGAATCTGCCAAGTTGACTAACAAGAGAGGCCTTCTGGGTTTCCTAGGCAGGAAATAGCAATGATAATTAGTTCAAGGGTTCTTTTATCTGATCATCTTAAACAGCACAAGCAGTTAATTATCTATGCCCTTATTTTCCAGATGGGGTAACAAAGGAATTGAGAGGGTAGTAGATGGGCTCATAATTAAAGCATCCATCTATTTGTGCACCTGGAAAGAAAAGCTCCCCAAACCAAAGTCTTGCCCAGAGCAGTTAAGCCTATCCATGTATATTCTGCAATAACTTGAAAATTTCATTTGTTGATAGCACTATGGTCTTAAAAGGATGCATTTAATATCTCTGCTTTTCTGTAACATCTCTGCTTTTCTTTTGGTAGAAAGGAGGGGGAAAGGTGATGATAATAATGCTTGTATTTATATTGCATTTTACATACATTCCCCATTTGATTTCTCAAATAATCTTGTGAGAGGCACCTGATTTCATAAACAGAAAATCACAAGTTGTAGTTTTATCTCTCATACATACATGCAATGTGTCTCTGGACAAGTCACTTAAAGTCTTAGTGCTCCCAACACAATTATAAGATTCTAAATGGTAGCATAAGTTATTCACTGGGAATTCCATACATTGATGAAATTGCAGGCCCAGTAAATAGTAATATGGAAAAACATCATTAACTAAATAATAATAAACAACCATAACAAGGCAAGGATAGATCAGGTAGAGAGTAAATAGAGATTTATTTTAGCCCTATTTTATGGAGGGGGAGGGATGAAGCATTTATTTAGTGCCTATAGTGTGCTAGACAATGAACTAAGAGATTTACAAATAATCTTTCATTTGATTTCACTTAAGGAAGGCAGAATAAATATTTTCCACATTTGATAGGTGAGGAAGAACAAGTTAAGAGAGGCAAAACTACCTTGATTATTTGATATTGGAATGAAATAAAGCATTCCCAAGTCATTGAAGAGTTAACAAAAGGAGGTTTACTTTGCCCTAAAACAACAGGGATATGCAAGAGATTCTATAGGTTGAGCCAACAACTTTCATTTTAATATATGAAATTAACTCCTGATCATTTTGTGGTTTGATTGAAACTAATTACTCAATGTTGTTGTTACTATTATAATAACATTGTTGTATAATCCATAATATAAAAATATTTGGCACTTTTCATTTTCAAAATGTTTTGTGTATATTAGCTAATTACTCCTTACAACATCCCTGCAAGGGACATCATTACAACTTCAAATACAAGCACATTTATTCAAGAGGAGGGATAAGCTTAATAGACTCCAAGTCATTAACAAGCATTTTATTAGAAAAAACTTGTACTTATGATTGAAGTTGAACCTTAAAACCAAAGCAACCCTTTCTTACTAGCTGTGAATAATTCTCAATGCATTGTTTCATTTGAATGACTGGAAATTCCTCCATGCATTTGCAACATTAGGAAAAAGCTTTCATTTGCAGAATTAAGTATTACTAAAGCTGGGAGTAGTAAACTGGTTGTAAAAAGCAAGATATTTATCAAGAAGATAAGAAAAATGGTAATTCTTAATATGTTGGAAGATGATCAGTGACTTTACCACCAGCCAATTGAAATGGAGCTCAAAAACATTTTTTTAATTTGTTTTCTAAAACTGGATTCTTTCCTGCAACAAGCAGATCCAGCAGCATTCAAATGGCAATCAGCCTTAGAAGTGAGCTCATTAATTACTATTCATTTGTGCCAGGTTCTATGAATCAGAGGGAAAAGATTAAAGCATGGAGATAAATATCTATTTCTCATCTCAAATTAAATCCTGATCTTCCAAAATGCTATAAATGGGTCATTTGGTTCATTGAAAGATTCCTGAGAGAGGGTAAAAGTAGTGGAGGATGCTCTGGTCTGTGAGTGAGACTATTGGATTTGTCAAGTCATTTAAGATGACCTTGGTGAAGTTATTTCCATTCTTTATTACTCATTTTTCTAAATTATCATACTAAAGTCTTTTCTAGCATTAAAAGCCTAGGTATCTACTCCTTGATTCCATTTGGGGTTTCCTGGCAAAGAAACTAAAGTGGTTTGCCATTTCCTTCTCCAACTTATTTTATAGATGAGGAAACTGAGGCAAACATGGCAAAATGACTTCCCTCAAGTGTCATACCTAACAAATATCTGAAGACAGATTTGAAATCAGGAAGACAGTTAAGGTTTATATTTTACCTTAGAACTCCTGGATGCTCCTGTTGGCTCTAGAGCCAGAAAACCCAAGTAATAATAGTCCAGCAAATAACAAGAAAAAGTGGGGGAGGTTGTCTTTTTGACCGGAATGCTCTCTCTCTGTCTCTCTGTCTCTGTCTCTGTCTCTGTCTCTGTCTCTGTCTCTGTCTCTCTCTGTCTCTGTCTCTGTCTCTGTCTCTCTCTCTCTGTCTCTCTCTCTCTCTCTCTCTCTCTCTCTCTCTCTTTTCTCCCTCCCTCCCCCCCTTCTCTCTCTTTCCCCCATTTCTACCCCAGCTCTTGCTCATTTGCATTGCAACTGATCTTTACAAACCATTTCCCCAGAAATGACCATTGTTTCCTATCTTTTTTTTTCTCTCCCTTAGATGTCTCATGTTACATGACTACACTTGGCTCATTCCATAAGAATCACAGCTTAGTAACCCCAAAGGAGTAGTAAGCATGAGTTTATCAATCACATTTAGAGGCTATTTGTCTAAGGAATGGTTCTGAGGCTCTTGCCCCTTCCTGAAGAGTGAACTTGATCACACACACTCCCATATGGCTTTGACATTTTGCAGTTTAGGAAATGAGCATTACTTAATGTTTATTGTAAAAAAAAATCATCTTGAAATTAGCAGAGAAAATAATAAAATAATCAAATTGGAATGAATCAGACAAACATTTTAAGAAACTTATTTGAAATATGTTCCTAGATATAACAAAAGAGGAAATAAATTATTTAAATAGCCCCATTTTAGAGAAAGAAATAGAACAATCTATTAATCAACTCCCCAAGAAAAAATCTCCAGGGTCAGATGGATTTACATGTGAATTCTACCAAACATTAATTCCAATACTATATAAACTATTTGAAATAATAAGGAAAGAAGGTATACTACCAAATTCCTTCTAGGATACAGAAATGGTGCTGATAGCTGAACCAGGTAGGATGAAAACAGAGAAAAAAAACTATAGACCAATTTCCCTAATGGATATTGATGCAAAAACCTTAAATAAGATATTAGCAATGAGATTACAGAAAGTCATCCCCAGGATAATACACTATAACCAAACAGGATTTATACCAGGAATGCAGGGTTGGTTCAATATTAGGAAAACTATCAGCATAATCAATTATATTAATAGCCAAACTAACAAAAATTATATGATTATCTCAATAGATGCAGAAAAAGCATTTGATAAAATCCAACACTCATTCCTATTAAAAACACTAGAGAGCATAGGAATAAATGAGCTTTTCCTTAAAATGATCAGTAGCATCTATTTAAAACCATTAGCAATCATCATATGAATGGCGACAAACTAGAACCATTCTCAATAAGATCAGGAATGAAACAAGGTTGCTCATTGTCACCATTATTATTTAATATTGTATAAGAAATGTTAGCTTTAGCAGTAAGAGAAGAAAAAGAGATTAAGGGAATTGGAGTAGGTTATAAGGGAAACCAAATTATCACTCTTTGCAGATGATATGATGGTATATTTAGAGAACCTTAGAGACTCAACTAAAAAACTACTAGGAACAATTCACAACTTCAGCAAAGTTGTAGGATATAAAATAAATCCACATACATCATCAGCATTTTTATATATTGCCAACAAAGTTCAGCAATAAATGATATAAAAAGAAATTCCATTCAAAATAACAGTCAATAGTATAAAATATTTGGGAATCTATATGCCAAGAGAAAGTCAGGAACTATACGAACTAAACTACAAAACACTCTCTACACAAATAAAGTCAGATCTAATCATTGGAAAAATATCAAATGCTCATAGATAGGCTGAGCGAAGATAATAAAAATAACAATACTATGCAAACTAATTTAATTATTTAGTGCCATATCAATCAAACTCCCAAGAAATTATTTTACAGATCTAGAAAAGTTCATCTGGAAAAACAAAAGGTCAAGAATTTCAAGGGAATTAATAAAAATTGCTGATGAATGTGGCCTTGCTGTACCGGATCTAAAATTATATTATAAAGCAGCAGTCATCAAAACCATTTGGTACTGGCTAAGAAATAGAGTAGTTAATCAGTGGAATAGGATAAAGACAAACCAGGCAATAACTTTAGCAATTTAGTGTTTGATAAACCCAAAGACCCCAGCTTTTGGGATAAGTACTCACTATTTGACAAAAACTGCTGGGAAAATTGGAAACTAATGTGGAAGAAATTAGGGCTTGACCCACACCTAACACCACATACCAAGATAAGATCTAAATGGGTTCATGATTTAGACATAAAGAATGATATAATAAGTAAATTAGAGGAACATAGGATAGTTTACCCCTCAGACCTGTGGAGAAGGAAAGAATTTGTGTCCAAAGAAGAACTGGAACTCTTAATTGAACACTAAATAGATAATTTTGACTATATTAAGTTTAAAATTTTTTTGTACAAACCAAACTAATGCAGACAAGATTAGGATGGAAGCAAAAAATTGGGAAATCATCTTTACATTTAAGGGTTCTGATAAAGGCCTCATCTCTAAAATATAGTGAAAAATATAAATAAATAAATAATTTATAAATATATTTATAAATAAAATAAAATATAGAAACCTGGGGCACTGATACATTGTTGGTGGAACTGTGAATGGATCCAACCATTCTGGAGAACAATTTGGAACTATGCTCAAAAAGTTATCAAATTGTGCATACTCTTTGACCCAGCAGTGTTTCTATTGGGCCTATATCCCAAAGACATCTTAAAGGAAGGAAAGGGTCCCATATATGCAAAAATGTTTGTGGCAGCCCATTTTGTAATGGCTAGACACTGGGAAATGAATGGATGCCCATCAATTGGAGAGTGGCTGAATATACTATTGTATATGAATGTCATGAATATTATTGTTCTATAAGAAACGACCAGCAGGGTGATTTCAGAGAGGCCTGGAAAGACTTGCATGAACTGATGCTAAGTGAAATGAGCAGAACCAGGAGATCAATATGCATGGCAACAATAAGACTATATGATAATCAGTTCTGATGGACATGGTTCTCTTCAACAATGAGATGTTTCAAACCAATTCCAGTTGTTCAGTGATGAAGAAAGCCATATACACCCAGGGAGAGGCTTATGAAATCTGAGGGTGGACCACAACATAGCATTTTTACACTCTCTAGTGATGTTTGCTTGCATTATGTTTTCCTTCTCAGACTTTTTTTTTCTTATAGATCCAATTTTTCTTGTACAGCAAGATAACTATATAAATATATATACACATAAAAATAAAATAAAAGTAGAACTGGTCAAATGGAAAAGGAGGCACGAAAGATAACTGAAGAAAATAATTCATTAAAAATTGTAATTGGACAAATAAAAGCAAATGTCTCAATGAACATCAAGAATCAGTCAAATAAATTTTTAAATGAAAAATAGAAGAAAATATAAAATATCTTATTGGAAATATAACTGACCTGGAAAATGGATCTAGGAGAAATAATTTAAGAATTATTTGGTCTACCTGAAACCCATGATCAGAAAAAGAGCTCAGACAACATATTCCAAGAAATCATCAAAGAAAAATGCCCAGATTTCCTAGAACCAGAGGGTAAAATCGTCAATGAAAAAATCCCCTGATCACCTGAAAGAGACCCCAAAATGAAAAGTCCAAGGAATATTATAGTTAAATTTTAGAATTATCAGATCAAGGAGAAAATACTGCAAGCAGCTAGAAAGAAACAATTCAAATATTGAGGAGTCACAATAAGGATTACCCAGGATTTAGCAGCTTCTACATTAAAGGCTCAAAGGACCTGGAATATGATATTTTAAAAGGCAAAAAGCTTGGAATACAACCAAGAATCAACTACCCAGGAAAATTGAGCATAATATTTCAGAGGAAAGATGGTCATTCAGAACTGAACAGAAAATTTGATCTTCAAATACAAGATTCATGAGAAATATAAAAAGCTAAACTGGAAAGAAAAAATATATTATTTAAAGGTTAAACTTTTTACATCCCAACACAGGAAAGTGATACTTGCAACTTTTGAGAACTGTATTTTTATTAGAGCAGTTAGAAGGGGTATTCAGAGACAGAGGGAGTGGGTATAAGTTGACTTTGATGTAATGATAAAAAAAAGAATTTAAGTGGTGAACAAAAAGATTGTCCTGGGAGAAGAGGAAAGGAGAGGTTAAATGGGATAAATTATATCATATGAGGAGGAATAAAAAAAAAACTTATTACAGTAGAGGGAAAGAAGGGAGGGCAGTAAACATTGTTTGAACTTTAAGCTCATTGGATTTGGGTCAAAGTAGGAATAACACACACACTTTGTTGAATTAAAATTTTATGTTACCTTTTAGGGAAGTAGAAGGGGGAAAGGAGGAAGAGGGAAGAGGGAAGGAGAGCAGAAGTAGAAGTGGAAAGGGGTAAGAATGCAGGACTGATAGAAGGGAGGGAAGATTGGAGGAAATGGGCAGTCAGGAGCAAAACAAAAGGAGAGACAAAAATACAATCAGGGAAAAATAAAATGGAGGGAAATCCAGAGTTAATAGTTATACTATAAATATGAATGAGATGAACTCTCTCATAAAACAGACACTAATAGCAAAGTAGATTAAAGAACAGAATCCTACAATATGTTGTTTAGAAGAGCAAATAGAACTTTTCTTGAAGAGTCCTGTTCTCACTAAGGCACATACAAACACATAGGACTCCCCTGGGCTTCCACCTCATTAACCAAAACCTAAAAGTTATAAAGGGCAGCTGAGTGATACAAATAGATATAGATATAGATATATAGATATATAGATATAGCACTGGGCTTAGAATCAGGAAGATTCATATTCATGATTCAAATCTGGCTTCAGACATTTACCAGTTGTATAACTCTAGACAAGTCACTTAGCCCTATTTTCCTCTGTTTTTCATCATAAAATGACCTAGAGAAGGAAATGACAAACCATTCTCATATCTTTGCCAACAAAACCCCAAATGGGGTTTCACAAAGAGTCACAAAGAGTTGAACACAACTTAAACTACTAAACAACAGAGAACTATAGGGACTCACCTTCATGTATTCTATACTGATATTCTATAAATTGCATTCTCATACTAAGCTCCATTTTTCTTCTCCATAGGTCATCTCAAGAGTTCTTGTATGAAGAAAGGAGAAGGAGGAGATGGAAGAAAATATAAAAGACATCAGAGCAGAAAGTCCCTGTTTTCTGGCACACAGTTCCTATTGCAAAGCATCTTTAAATAATTAACCCCTAGAAAATGTGAAAGATGTGGGCTATAGTAGGTAGAACCAAAGGATCATGGAAGAAGAGGAGGAGGAGGAGGAGGAAAAGAAGAAGAAGAAGAAGAAGAAGAAGAAGAAGAAGAAGAAGAAGAAGAAGAAGAAGAAGAAGAAGAAGAAGAAGAAGAAGAAGAAGAAGAAGAAGAAGAAGAAGAAGATTTATATAGTGGCAACTATGTATTAGGCACTATGTTAAGTGCTTTACATATATTATCTCATTTGATCCTCATAACAACTGTGAGAGATAAGTTCTCTTATTTTCCCCATTTTATAGATGAAGAAACTGAGGAAAACATAGGTTAAGTCACTTGCCCAGGGTCAAAAACTAAGAAGTTCCTGAAGCCTAGTTTGAACTCGTGTTCCTGACTCAAGATATGGTCTGGATTAGGTGACAAGTTAAGTTCCCTCCACCTCTGAGATTCTAGGATTCTTTGATTCCAGATTCTAGGACTTGTGTTCTGTACCTAGTTCCCTCACATTTTCCAGGATTTCATTCTCTCAAGATGATCTGCAGTGGAGACTGTGAGCCAGAAACAGAGACTTCCTATGCTAACAGCTCTTATATTCAATGAGGGCATACCTGTTAGATGTCCTGGTTGCCTGACACTTGGGTTCCCTAGCAAAACATCATGCCTTCTCTTTTCAATGTACTTCAATATAGGTATGCATGTTAAAATAATGTAAAATCTAATACAACTCTCTCATTTTGTAAAAGGTGGCATAAAAACACAAAGATGACTTCCATAAAGTCATATGACTAGGTGGTACCAGAACCAGCTCTAGAATCTGACTACTAGTGTAGGATGTCTGTATTAGAAGAGGAAAAATCTGGCTAAGTAAAATCAATTTTGTGTTTAATTTGGAAACTTGGTTGGTCATATAATATAGTAGTTGTATGCCTCAGGCTAAATTGGGATAATATTTTTTTCAGAGCAGCAACCAATAAGGCCAATGGGGGAGTAGTAGAAAATGGGGATGGAGCCAGGGTTTGGGGAGGAAATAGAGAAACTGGGGTGGAGCATAGATAGGCAAGATGGAGAGGAATTTGAAAAATCTGGGAAAAGGAAGGAATGCATACTATATCTTCAGTGAAAACTCCTTCATAATCAAGGTCAAAATAAATATGGAAAGGATTAAACATCATAATAACAAGCAAGAGGAAGCAAACACAGAATGTAATCAGCTGCAAGGATCTGATTGAGTATGAAAACAGGTTTGTCTCATTTGCCAAGGCCAAGAATTTCCTGGAAAGGCAGAAGATGTAGTTTACATGAACCGTTTGGTCAAGGATTCTAAATGTTTAAAATCTGCCTCATACTTGGAGTTTGGCTCCCCACTTACCACAGAGTAACCTTTGCCAACTCAGAAAAAATAAAGTTAATTTTGAAGAGATATATGTGATTGTGTATGTATACACATATACATATATGTGTGTGTGTATATATACACATATATGTATACATGAAAATGAAAAGTCATGTATTGAAACAAATTTTAAAAGGCCACATTTGAAATGTGTCCCTCAAAATAATATTTTAAAGTCAAGCAAAATGTTTTGCTTTTAAACAACTGGTCTTTAGGGATGACCACATACCACAACCAGATTCCTTCCCAGTACCACTCATAAATATTGCATAAACAGCACATGATTCTCTAGTTATAGAGCCCAGATAAACATGTGATTATCACATGCAAATGAGGATCAAATACAAAGAAAGAAGAGGCAAGCAGAATGGCTTATAAAATCAAAAACAAAATCAATTCAAGCACTTTGGATTCAGTCTGATCTTCAAAGCTATCTAGAATCTGGACCAACATTACATAAGTAGGTTGGTCTACCTAGTTGGCCTTATTTGCTACTATCCACCAAGACACATAGAATAGCTAGGTGGCACCATAGTGCACAGAGCACCAGGCCTGTAGTCAGGAATTCATCTTCTTCAAACCCTTACTCAAACCCTGGGCCAATGATTTCACTTTATTTGGCCTCAGTTTCCTCATCTGTAAAATGAGTTGGAGAAGGAAATGAGAAAATGGGTTGGGACTTCTTCCAAGAAAACTCTAAATGAGGTCATGAAAAGTCAGAAACAAATGAAAATGAGCAACAACTCACAAAATTCTTTCTCCATTCAGTCTGCCTTTTTTATTATCCCTAATACACACCATATTCATAAGGAAAGTTAGATGATGTATTGAATAGAGCTCTGGCCCTTGAGTCAGGAGGACTTGAGTTCAAATCCAACCTCAGAAACTTACTAGTCGTATGTCACTGGGCTAATCCTTTAATCCTATTTGCCTCAGTTTCTTCATCCATAAAGCGAACTGAAGAAACAAATGGCAAACCATTTCAGCATCTCTGCCAAGAAAATGCCAAATAGGATCATGAAGAGTTAGACTTAACAGAATAACTACATTTATCCCCATTATATCACTGTTCAAGCTCATATGGAATACCTTCCCTTTCCCCCATTCCTATCCAAACCCAAACTAACTTCCAAGTCCCAGCTCTAGTCCTATCCTTCCAAAAAGCCTTTTCCTAGGGCACCAACCTATAATGAAATTATCTTTTCATGAATTAATTCCTATTGCACTTATCACCTGTACTGTACCACTTAGTACTTTATAACGTTGTGGTAGTATGAATATGAATAACAGGTAAGAAATGGGTGAACAGACATCATGACTACACTATGAACATATATTTTTAAAATGTATATTTACAATATTCATCTTTGAAATCGTGAGATCTAAATTATCTTTCTCCCATCAGTTTCCCCCAACCTATTGAGAAGGCAAACAATTGGATATCCCTTATGAAATCATGTAAAATATTGTTCTATATTAATCATATTGTTAAAAATAAAGGAAATAAAGTGGGAAGTGTGTTTCAATAAGCACTCACAATTATAAAAAGACATTCTGATCAATGAAGAAAATTTATAAAAGGGGTGAGAAGATCAATATTGTAGGAGAGGGCAGATGTAAAGTATAACCAAATGGCGTGAAATTGATTGTCAACACTCAGTGACAAAATTGGAATTTCTAAAACAGTCTAACAATATTTCAACTATTTTTGCTGATAATATAAAGGTGTTGATGTAGCAAAAAGCCTTTAGATCTCTAATTATATGAACAATATTAGTAGTGACAGAAAACTCTGTGAAAGATAATGCTGGAATATTCTCTATTTTGTGTAAAAAACACAGATGGAGTTTTAAAATTTGAATTCTGTAATCAGATTTGAAGTTGTGAGAGGCATTAGTTGTGTCTCACACTATCCTTGTGAACATGATGTATTCTAGATAACAGTAAAATTATTTGGATTTTGAGTCATTTGATTAACTCAAATAATTGTGATCAATGAATCAGTACAATGTCTTGGGTGGTCTTTAGTGGATTGTTCCAGGGATCAACCTGAATCTATGAGATATAGACAGACAGACAGACATATTATCATTAATTGTTAAAGATAATGATGACATTCTTTTCAAATTTTCAGTGACACACAGCTAGTAGGAACAGCAAAATGCTCTGAATGAGCATCAAGGTTCATCAAAAATATTCAGGTTGGGGGGCAGCTAGGTGGCGCAGTGGATAGAGCACCAGCCCTGAAGTCAGGAGGACCTGAGTTCAAATCTGGTCTCAGACATGTAACAGCTGTGTGACCCTGGGCAAGTCACTCAACCCCAATTGCCTCAGCAAAAAAAAAAAAAAAAAAAATATCAGGTTGTAGCTAGACATCAATGTGGGTAATTGGTTGGAGCACTGAATAGAGCATTAATGAGGAATCAGGAAGGTAACATATTTCTTAATTCAAATCTGGCCTCAGATTTACTGGCTTTGTGGCACTGAGCAATTAATTGATTCCTATTTGCCTCAGTTTCTTTATTAAGAAAACCTCAGGTATGGAGGGGGTGGAGCCAAGATGGCAGAGTGAAAAGGTGACTTTTTGCCTCTCCTCCAATCTTCTCTCAAATCAACAATAAAATAAGCCTCTGAACTGATCTTCAAGTCAACGAACTCAGAAATATTTGGGCACGGCTCTCTGGAGAACTTTATATCAGGTTACTCTGACTCGGACAGAGAGATAAATAGACTCCTGTGTAGGCCGGAAGTGAGGGTAGGACTCAGCTCAGCTCATCGTGACAGAAATTCCAAACTCCAAACTCCAAATTCCAAACACCTGGAGTTAATCTGAGGCATTCAGGACACTCTGCCCTGATTGGGGGCAGGTGTTCTGGCAGACTTGCCTTGTTTAAGGAGTAATTCGGACTTAGTCCTAGCCCCCACCGGCCTAGCACCTTAAGTCAACTTGGCCGAAGTGCCCCAGGGCAAAGCTTTTTGCAGCCGCTGTTTTTTTTTTTTTTTCCTACTTTAAAGAGATATCCACTCTGTCTAAAAAAAAATGATGAAGAAGCAAAAGAGAGCTCTCACCATAGACAGGTGAGGAGTTACTTTGCCCAACTTTATGCCAGTAAGTTTGATAATCTAAATGAAATGGAGGAATATCTACAAAAATATAGATTGCCCAGGTTAAGAGAAGAGGATATAAGTTATTTAAATAGCCCCATTTTAGAAAAAGAAATAGAACAAGCTATTAACCAACTCCCTAAGAAAAAATCTCCAGGGCCAGATGGATTTACATGTGAATTCTACCAAACATTCAAAGAACAATTAATTCCAATACTACACAAACTATTTGAGAAAATAGGGACAGAAGGTATACTGCCAGAATCCTTCTATGAGACCAATATGGTGCTGATAGCTAAACCAGGTAGGGTGAAAACAGAGAAAGAAAACTATAGACCAATTTCCCTAATGAATATTGATGCAAAAATTTTAAATAAGATATTATCAATGAGATTACAGGAAGTCATCCCCAGGATAGTACACTATGACCAAGTAGGATTTATACCAGGGATGCAGGGCTGGTTCAATATTAGGAAAACTATCAGCATAATTAATTATATTAACAACCAAATTAACAAAAACCATATGATTATCTCAATAGATGCAGAAAAAGCCTTTGATAAAATCCAACACCCTTTCCTATTAAAAACACTAGAGAGTATAGGAATAAGTGGGCTTTTCCTTAAAATGATCAGTAGCATCTAATTAAAACCATCAGCAAGCATCATATGTAATGGAGACAAACTAAAACCATTCCCCATAAGATCAGGAGTGAAACAAGGCTGCCCACTGTCACCATTACTATTTAATATTGTATTAGAAATGGTAGCTTTAGCAATAAAAGAAGAAAAAGAGATAAAAGGAATCAGAGTAGGTAATGAAGAAACCAAATTATCACTCTTTGCAGATGACATGATGGTATACTTAGAGAACCCTAGAGACTCAACTAAAAAATTACTAGAAACAATTCACAACTTCAGCAAAGTGGCAGGATTCAAAATTAATCCACATAAATCATCAGCATTTTTATATATTACCAACAAAGTTCAGCAGCAAGAGATACAAAAAGAAATTCCATTCCAAATAGCAGATGATAGGATAAAATATTTGGGAATCTATCTGCCAAGGAAAAGTCAGAAACTATACGAACTAAATTACAAAACACTTTCCACACAAATAAAATCAGACCTAATCAATTGGAAAAAATATTAAGTGCTCATGGGTAGGCAGAGCAAACATAATAAAAATGACAATACTACCCAAACTAATCTACTTATTTAGTGCCATACCAATCAAACTCCCAAGAAATTATTTTACAGATCTAGAAAAAATAGTAGCAAAGTTCATTTGGAAGAACAAAAGGTCAAGGATTTCAAGGGGATTAATGAAAAAAAAAGGCAGATGAAGGTGGCCTTGCTGTACCAGATCTAAAACTATATTATAAAGCAGCGGTCATCAAAACGTTTGGTACTGTCTAAGAAATAGAGCAGTCGATCAGTGGCACAGGATAGGTTATCAGGACAACCTAGGCATTAACCTTAACAATCTAGTGTTCGATAAACCCAAAGACCACAGCTTTTGGGATAAATACTCTCTATTCGGCAAAAACTGCTGGGAAAATTGGAAACTAATGTGGAAGAAATTAGGGCTTGACCCATACCTAACACCACATACCAAGATAAGATCTAAATGGGTTCATGATCTAGATATAAAGAGGGACTTTGTAAGCAAGTTAGAGGAACATAATATAGTTTATCTCTCAGACCTGTGGAGAGGGAACAAATTTATGGGCAAAGAAGACTTGGAACTCCTAATTGAACACCAGATGGATAATTTTGATTATATTAAGTTAAAAAGTTTCTGTACAAACAAAACAAATGCAGACAAGATTAGGAGGGAAGCATCAAATTGGGAAATCGTCTTTACATTTAATAGTTCTGATAAAGGCCTCATTTCTAAAATATATCGAGAATTGACTCAAATATATAAGAATTCAAGCCATTCTCCAATGGATAAATGGTCAAAAGATATGAACAGACAATTTTCATACGAAGAAATTGAAACTATTTACGGTCACATGAAAAGGTACTCCAAGTCACTATTGATCAGAGAAATGCAAATTAAGACAACTCTGAGATACCACTACACACCTTATATCCCAAAGAAATCATAAAGGAAGGAAAGGGCCCCACATGTGCAAGAATATTTGTGGCAGCCCTTTTTGTAGTGACTAGAAACTGGAAATTGAATAGATGCCCTTCAATTGGAGAATGGCTGAATAAATTATGGTATATGAATATTATGGAATATTATTGTTCTGTAAGAAATGACCAGCAAGATGATTTCAGAGAGGCTTGGAGATACTTACATGTACTGATGCTGAGTGAAATGAGCAGAACCAGGAGATCATTATACACGGCAACAACAATACTATATGACGATCAATTCTGATGGACATGGCTCTCTTCAACAATGAAATGCTTCAAACCAATTCCAATTGTTCAATGAAGAAAGCCATATATACCCAGAGAGAGGGATGTGAAATGTGGACCACAAAATAACATTCTCATACTCCTTGATTGATGTTTGCTTACATTGTGTTTCCTTTATCTGATATATCTTTTGTGTAGATAAGATTTTTCTTGAACAACAATGATAAGTTTGGAAATATGTATACATATATTTGATTTGCCAATATTTTAACATAATTGACATGTAGAGGATGTCCTACCATCTAGGGGAGGGGTGGGGAGTTGGGGGGAAAGAATTGTAACAGAAAGCTATGTAAGGGTTGTTGTTGAAGAATTACCCACACATATGTTATGCAAATAAAATAAATAAATAAATAAAAAAGAATTCAAGCCACTCTTCAATAGATAAGTGGTCAAGGGATATGAACAAACAATTTTCAGATGATGAAATTAAAACCATCTCTAGTCATATGAAAAGTTGCTCCAAATCACTATTGATCAGAGAAATGCAAATTAAGACAACTCTGAGGTACCACTACACACCTGTCATATTGTCTAAAATGACAGGAAAAGATAACGATGAATGTTGGAGGGGATGTGGGAGGGCTGGGACACTAATACATTGTTGGTGGAACTGTGAACGGATCCAACCATTCTGGAGAGCAATTTGGAGCTACGCTCAAAAAGTTGTCACACTGTGCATACCCTTTGACCCAGCAGTGTTTCTACTGGGCCTATATCCCAAAGAGATCTTAGAGGAGAGAAAGGGTCCCACATGTGCAAGAATGTTTGTGGCAGCCCTTTTTGTAGTGGCTAGAAACTGGAAACTGAAGGGATGCCCATCTATTGGAGAGTGGCTGAATAAATTATGGTATAATAATGTTATGGAATATTATTGCTCTGTAAGAAATGACCAGCAAGATGATTTCAGAGAGGCCTGGAGGGACTTGCATGAACTGATGCTGAGTGAAACGAGCAGAACCAGGAGATCATCATACACAGCAACAACAGTATTACATGATGATCAATTCTGATGGACATGGCTCTCTGCAACAAAGAATTGTCTCAAACCAGTTCCAATTGTTCACTGAAGAAAACCATATACACCCAGAAAGAGGGATATGAAATATGGACCACAACGTAATATTTTCATGATCTCTATTGACATTTGCTTGCATTGTGTTGCCTTTCTCTGATTCTTTTTTTTTCTTGTAGATAGGATTTTTCTTGCATAACTTCTCAAGCATTTCAAAATTATTAACATGTAGTGGACTTCCTGCCACCTAGGGGAAGGGAGGGGACTGGGGGTAAAATTTGTAATGGAAAGCTTTGTAAAGATCAATGCTGGGGAACTACCCATACATATGTTATACAAATAAAAAGCTTTAATTAAAAAAAAAAAAAGAAAACCCCAGATGGGTTCACAAAGAGTTGAATGTGACTGAAATGACTTAATAATAATAATAAATAATACCTTAAGCTTAATAAAGAGAAGAATTGAAAGGGATATGAAAGTTATGACCAAGTATTTGAAGGGAAGAGAGATTAGTTTTTTTACACTCGACTCCCACAGGCCCATTATAAATGCAGAATAAAAGAGATACAATGATGGATTTAGGACTGATAATAGGAGGCAGTGAGTTCCCTATCTCGGTAGGTCCTCAAACAATGGGGGATGACCACTTGTTATGCTGCAGAAAGAATTCTTGTTCAGGTGTGAGTCAGACAAAAAGATCCCTGAAGTCCCTTCTAAATCTGAGATTCCATAAGTCTGGGTCATCTTGTGTAACTTCCTTTCCAGTGCAGAAATTTCTTTGACAGTATGCCTCACAGATAATGATTTATCTTTGAATAAATAATAGTGACAAGAAGCTCACTTTTTCCCAAGGCAACACATTTTATTATTGAATAGTTTTAATTGACAAAAGTTCTTCTCGTGTATTTTTATACATAGTAGACAATAAGTGGTTGTTGAATTTTTTTTTGAGTTGAAGGATACCTCTTTTTAATTCCTAATAAATGATAACAAGTATTGCCTTCTTGAGTTACACAAAATGAATCTGCTCTCTTTTCTACAAAACATTTCTTTAAATTGTTAATGCCCCTTAATCGTTTCTGGTGCAAGATGAACGCATTCATTTCTTTCTATTGCTTTTACAATCCATCACAATCTTCTGAGGACTAAACATTATTATTTATTCTTCGTTCTCAAAGAGGATCATAACATCAAGAAGTGATGCCATGATGGATAAGTGAATGGGATTTAAGTGAGTGCAGGCTGGGCATAGTCACCTGCCTCACTTTCCCCTTCAGAGTTATCTGGGTCCACTGGCCAAATATAGATCACAACAACTGGAGATGATCCTGGATGCAATGAGAGATCTTGTCCTTTTTAAACTAAGGTCTTTAACAGGACTCAGATTGACTGAGGCCACACCCATTCAAAACTAAATAGCAATTGAGGCAAAGAATGGTCTCTTTCACCTAGTCCAAAAAATTTTTTAAATAAATAAATAAAATCTGATAGGGGAATACCATTCAAGCAAATTGAATTGATAATAATATCAATAAAATTGATAATAATAGCTTGATTGCTATTCACATTAACTCTGAGTCAATCAGGACCCAAACAATGAAAAATTGGGGCTTGGTCTGGGACTTGTTTTAGCCAAACAATGAAAGTCAGAGTGGTTTTGGTTTAAGGTCTGGTCCTTAAAAAGAAATCTGGGGTGGGGGGCAAAACCAAGATGGCAGAAAGGAGACAACTCTTTTTCTGAGCTCTCCTTGATATCCCTCAAATTGACACCAAAATCAAGCATCTGAACTGGTTTTGGAGTGGCAGAACCCACAAATATTAGGAATGTAACAAATTTTCAGCAGAAGATATTTTGGAAGAACTTCAGAAAAGGTCTGTTTCAATCGGGCATGGAAGGAGGAGCCGATTGCAAACAAGTGCAGGGACCTAGGATGGTGTGGTATCCCACAAATTGAGGAAAATAACTGGAGGAATCTACATCAGTGTTGGCTATTCTATCCTGTATGCAAGCCAGTAGATAAGCAGATTAACTGCAAGACATCCAATACAAATACAAAAGTCAAATAATGAGTCCCTAAACCCCATAATAATGCAAGACTGATCATGCCCACCAGTACTGGAAGTTAGTCAGCACTGACGCTGTGCAATCACTGTCACCTGTAGAGGAAGCTTGGACAATCTCCTCATTGCCCTAGAAGCAACCTTTTTTTAACAAATGAGCAAAAAAAGCAAAACGAACTCTGACCATAGATAGTTTTTATGGAGAAAGAGAAGAACAGATTTCAAAATGTGAGGACACAAAAAGCAGATAATCTCTAGATGAAGCCCCAAAGGATGATACGAATTGGTCTCCATCTCACAGAGCTTTAGAAGAAGAATTCAAAAAGGACCTTAAAAGAGAGTAAGAAGAAAAAATGCGTAAAGGAAATAAGAAGTTTGCAAAAGGGTTTGGAAAAGGAAACATAGAAATTATCTAAAGAAAACTGCTTTAAAATAGTGAAATGAAAAAAGCCAATAATTCCTTACAAAATAAAATTGACAAAATGGTAAAAGCATATAACTTCTTATAAAATAAAAAAGACAATAACTCTTTGAAAAACAGAATTTGTGAAATGGAAAATAAAAATCCATTGAACAAAAAAAAAACGCATTTAAAAATTCAATTGGCCAAATGCAAAAGGAGCTAAAAAAAGGTAACTGAAGAAAATAATTCACTAAAATTAGAACTGAATCAATGGAAATTAATGACTCAATGAAACATCAAGAATCAAACAAAACCAAAAGAATGAAAAAATAGAAGAAAATGTAAAATACCTCACTGGAAAAACAACTGACCTGGAAAATAGATCTAGGAAACACAATCTAAGGATTATTAGATTTCTTGAAAACCACAATGAGAAAAAAAAAAAAATAAAGCCTAGACATCATCTTTCAGGAAATCATCAAGGAAAACTGCCCTGATGTCCTAGAACAAGAAGGTAAAATAGTCATTGAAAAAATTCACTGATCACCTCCTGAAAGAGACCTCAAATTGAAAACTCCAAGGAATATTGTAGTTAAATTTCAGAATTATTAGACCAAAGAAACAATGTTGAAGGCAGATAATTCACATATCAAAAAGCAATAATCTGGATTATCCAGGCCCTATCAGCTTCTACTTTAAGGATAGAAGGGCCTGGAATCTGACATTCTGAAAGGCAGAGAAATTTGGATTGCAATCAAGAATCAATTACCCAGCTAAAGTGAGCATTATCTTTCAGGGAAGAAGATGGACATTTAATGATACAGGTGAATTTCATTTACTTCTCCTGAAAAGACCAGAGTTGAACAAAAAATTTCATCTCCAAACACAGAAATCAAGGGAAACATAAAAAGGTAAAAAGGTTAGAACTCTTGAGAACTGTATCTCTATTATGGGTATACTTGGAGAGTGCAGGTATAATTTTATTTTATTGTCATAATATAAAAATAAACTAGAGGTAAAAAGGGGATTGAACTGGAAAAAAAAGAGGAAAATGGAGGTAAAATTAGGGAAATTACATCTCATGAAGAGGCAAAGAATATCGATTATATTTGAGGGAAACAAAGAAGGGGAGTGAACATTATGTGAATCTTACTCTTATCAGATTTGACTCAAAAACAGAATATCAGACATATTTAACTCCACAGAGAATCTCATTCTATAGGGAATTGAGAAGGGAAAGGGGAAAGGAAAGAGGGAGGATAATAGAAGTGAAAACAGAAGTATTAGGCAAAATGTATAAGAAAGGGGAAGGGACTATAAAGGGGGAAGGATGTTTAAGGGAGGTGATAGTCAGAAGCAAAATACTGTGGAGGATGGAAAAGTGAAAAAAAAGAGAAAAGCATAACTTAGGGTAAATAAGATGGCAAAAAAAATAAAATTAGTCATTTTAACTGTGAATATGAATGGGATGAACTCTCCCTTAAAGCAGAAATGAATAGCAGACTGAATTAAAAGCCAAAATCCTACAATATGTTGTTTACAAGAAAAGCATTTAAAGTAGAGTAATACATATAGAGTAAAGGTAAAAGGCTGGAGCAAAATCTATTATTTCAGCTGAAGTAAAAAAAAAAAAAAAAGAAAGGATAGTGATCCTGATCTCAGATTAAGCAAAAACAAAAATAGATCTGATTAAAAGAGATAAGAAAGGAACTTATTTCTTACTAAAGGGTATCATAGATAATGAAGTAATATCAATACTAAATATATACGCACCAAGTGGTATAGCATCCAAATTCCTAGAGGAGAAATTAAGAAAGCTGCAAGAAGAAATAGACAGCAAAATTATGCTAATGGGGATCTCAATCTTGCTCTCTCAGAACTAGATAAATTGAACCACAAAAAAAATAAGAAAGAAGTTAAAGAAGTAAATAGAATTTTAGAATAGTTAGGTATGATAGATCTTTGGAGAAAATTGAATGACAATAATGAGACAACATACCAAAATTTGTGGGATGTAGCCAAAGCAGTTTGTAGGGGAAGTTTTATATCTCTAAATGCTTGTTTGCATAAAATAAAGAGAAGATCAATGAATTGGGCATGCAACTGAAATAATAGAAAAAGAACAAATAAAAGACTATCAAGTAAATACCAAATTTGAAATTCTGAAAATAAAACAGGAGATTAATAAAATTGAAAGTAAAAAAAATCTATGGAACTAATAAACAAAACTAAGAGCTGGTTTTATGGAAAAATTAACAGAATATATAAAGGTTTAGTTAATTTGATCAGAAAAGAAAAGAAGAAAATTTAATTTTTAGCATCACAAATGAAAAGGATGAACTTTTTCTTTAAAAGATCAGTAGCATCTATTTAAAACCAGCAGAAAGCATCATATATAATGGGGATAAACTAGAACCATTCCCAGTAAGATCAGGGATGAAACAAGGTTGCCGATTATCACCATTACTACTCAATATTGTATTAGAAATGTTAGCTTTGGGGAGCAGAGCCAAAAGAGTAAAAAGGACATATTCACATTTAAAATGTCCCACATCCCTCAAACTAATTATCAAATACAGCCTCTGAACTAGTTCTGGACTAGCAGAACCCACAAATATAGGGTTCTGCTCTCCAAAAAGGTCTGTTTCATTCAGGCACAGAGGGAGGCAGGTCAAGCATGAGCAAGCAAAGCACAGACACCAAGTGCAGGCAGCACAAACCTGGGGTGGTGTGGGAGAATCTATGGGAATAAATCTATAGCAGTATTAGCTACTCTGCCCTGGATGCAATTCAATAGATCAGCAGAGAAGATATAAAACATCAGACACAAAAGGTAGTGAACCTCAAAACTACAAAATTTCATAGGACCTGTCCATGCCCACCCAGTACAGGAAATCAGTAATCATTGACAATCATTGACTCAGAGCAGCCAGCACTGACCCAGTGCAGATGCTGCTGCTTGTAGAGGAAATTTGGACAATCTCCCTTTCCCTAAAAGCAGATCTCAATTTTTAAAAAAAAATGAGAAAAAAGCAAAAAGAACCATGACCATAGATAGTTTTTATGGTGAAAGAGAAGAGCAGATTTCAAATCCTGAGGAGACTAAAATCAGATTGTGCCCAGATGAAGCCCCAAAGGGTGATATAAATTGGTCCCCATCACACAAACCTCTCATAGAAAAAATTTAAAAGGCTCTTAAAAGAGAGCTAAAAGAAAAATAGGGGGGGAAATGAAAACTTTGCAAGAGTGTTTGGAAAAGGCAACACAGAAACTATCTGAAGAAAATTCGCTACAAAATAGACTTAGTGAAATGGAAAAAGCACATATAACTCATTAAAAGATAGATTTGACAAAATGGAAAAAGAAAAGAACTCCCTGAAAAAGAGAATTTGTGAAATTGAAAAAAAAATCCATAGTATAAAACAACTCATTTAAAAATTTAATTGGAATTTTAACATAATTAACATGTAGTGGATATCCTGCCATCTGGGGAAGGGGTGGGGAAGTTGGGGGGAAAAATTTGTAACGGAAAGCTATGTAAGGGTTATTGTTGAAGAATTACCCACACATATGTTATGCAAATAAAATAAAATTTAAAAAAAAATTTAATTGGACAAATACAAAAAGAAGTAAAAAAAAAAGTAAATGAAGAAAATAATTCACTAAAAATCAGAACAGAACAAATGGAAATGAATGACTCAATGAGACATCAAGAATCAGTCAAGAAAAAAAATTTTTAAATGAAAAAAATAGAAGAAAATGTAAAATACCTACTTGGGAAAACAACTGGCCTGGAAAATAGATTTAGGGCAGACAATATAAGGATTATTGGACTTCCTGAAAACCATGATAAAAACAAAAAGAATTCACTGGACACCTCCTGAAAGAGGCCCCAAAATTAAAACTCCAAGGAATATCATGGCTAAATTTCAGAAGTATAGGACCAAGGAAAAAAATATTACAAGCAGCCAGAAAAAAACAATTCAAATATTAAGGAGCCACAATAAGGATTACCCAGGACATAGGAGCATCTACCTTAAAGGATCTAAGGGCCTGGAATCTGATATTTTTGCTAAACTGAGCATTTTCTTTCAGGGAAAAAGATGGACATTCAACAAAATAGGTGAATTCTATTGATTTCTAATGAAAAAAAAAACCAGAGCTAAACAAAAAATTTGACCTCCAAATATGGAACTCAAGAGAATTATAGGAAAATAAAAAGAAAAGAATGCTTGAAAATTTTATTTCTGTTATGGGTATATATAGAGAGTGTATATATAATTTGATTTTACTGTTAAAATAAGAAACTGGAGATGGAAAGGTGATTGCACTGGAAAAAGGGGAAAATGGAGGTAAAATGAGGGAAATTACATCTCTCAAAGAAGCAAAGCAAACCTATTATAGTTGAGGGAAAGAAGGGAAGGGGATGAACGCTGCGTGAATCTTATTCTCATAAGATTTGGCTCAAAGTAAGAATATTAGACATATTTGGTATCACAGAGAAACTTCTCTCACCTTATATGAAAATGGAAAGGGAAAAAGGGAAAGGAAAGGCTAAATAGAAGGGAAAACAGAAATAGTAGGGGAAATGTATAAGAAAAAGGGAGGGACTCTAAAGGATGAAGGCTGCTTGAGGCAAGTGGTGCTCATAAGGAAAATACTGGGGAGGAGAGAAAGGAGAAAAGGAAAAAGAAAAGTACAATTTGGGGTAAATAAGATGGCAGGAAATACCGAATTATGAGTTTTAACCATATATGTGAATGGGGTGAACTCCCCCACAAAGCAGCCTGGATTAAAAGCCAGAACTCTACAATATGTTGTTTACAAGAAACATATTTAAAGTAAAGTGATATATACAAAGTAAAGGTAAAAGGCTGGAGCAGAATCTATTATGCTTCAACTGAAGTAAAAAGGCAGACTTAGCCATCCTGATCTCAGATCAAGCAAAAGCAAAAATTGATCTAATTAAAAGAGATAAGCAAGGAAACTATATCTTGCTAAAGGGTACCATAGATAATGAAGCAATATCAGTACTAAATATATATGCACCAAGTGGTATATCATGGAAGTTCCTAAAGGAGAAGTTAAGAGAAATGCAAAAAGAAATAGCAGAGTTATACTCTTGGAGGCTCTCAACCTTGCTGTCTCAGAACTAAATAAATCAAACCACAAAATAAATAAGAAAGAAGTTAAGGAGATAAATAAAATACTAGAAAAGTTAGGTGTGATAAATCTTTGCAGAAAATTGAATGGAGACAGAAAGGAGTATACTTTCTTCTTGGCAGCTCATAGAACCTATACAAAAATTGACCATATATTAGGACATAAAGACCTCAAAATCAAATGTAAAAAGGCAAAAATGGTAAATGCATTTTTTCAGATCATGATGCAATAAAATTTACATTCAATAAGTCAGGGGAAAATAGAACAAAAAGTAATTAGAAACTACATAATCTCATCCTAAAGAATGAATGGGTGAAACAGCAAATCATAGATACAGCTAATAATTTCATCAAGAGAATGACAATAATGAGACATCATACCAAAATTTGTGGGATACAGCCAAAGCGGTAATAAGGGGAAATTTTATATCTCTAGATGCTTATTTGCATAAAATAGAAAAAGAGAAAATCAATGAATTGGGCTTGCAACTAAAAAAGCTAGAGAAAGAACAAATTAAAAACCCCCAATCAAATACCAAACTTGAAATCCTAAAAATAAAAGGAGAGATTAGTAAAATTGAAAGTAAAAAAACTATTGAATTAATAAATAAAACTAAAAGTTGGTTTTATGAAAAAACCAACAAAATAGATAAACCTCTAGTTAATTTAATTAGAAAAAGGAAAGAGGAAAATCAAATTGTTAGTCTCAAAAATGAAAAGGGAGAACTTTCCACCAATGAAGAGGAAATTAGAGCAATAATCAGGAGTTACTTTGCCCAACTGTATGCCAATAAATTTGATAACCTAAGTGAAATGGAGGAATATCTACAAAAATATAGATTGCCCAGATTAACAGAAGAGGAAATAAATTACTTAAATAGTCCCATTTCAGAAAAAGAAATAGAACAAGTCATTAATCAACTCCCTAAGAAAAAATCCCCAGGACCAGATGGATTTACATGTGAATTCTACCAAACATTTAAAGAACAGTTAACTCCAATATTATATAAACTATTCGAAAAAATAGGGAATGAAGGACTCCTACCAAACTCTTTTTATGATACAGACATGGTACTGATACCTAAACCAGGTAAAACAAAAACAGAGAAAGAAAATTATAGACCAATCTCCTTAATGAATATTGATGCAAAAATCTTAAATAAAATATTAGCAAAGAGATTACAGAAAATCATTCCTAGAATAATACACCATGACCAAGTAGGATTTATACCAGGAATGCAGGGATGGTTCAATATTAGGAAAACTATTAACATAATTGACTATATTAATAACCAAACTAACAAAAACCATATGATAATCTCAATAGATGCAGAAAAAGCATTTGATAAAATTCAACATCCATTCCTATTAAAAACATTAGAGAGTATAGGAATTAATGGACTTTTCCTTAAAATAGTCGGTAGCATCTATTTAAAACCATCAGCTCGCATCATATGTAATGGTGATAAACTGGAACCATTCCCAATAAGATCAGGGGTGAAACAAGGTTGTCCACTATCACCATTACTGTTCAATATTGTATTAGAAATGCTAGCCTTGGCAATAAGACAAGAAAAAGAGATTAAAGGAATTAGAGTAGGTCATGAGGAAACCAAATTATCACTCTTTGCAGATGATATGATGGTCTACTTAGAGAACCCTAGAGAATCAACTAAAAAACTATTAGAATTAATCCACAATTTTAGCAAAGTTGCAGGATACAAAATAAATCCACATAAATCATCAGCATTTTTATACATCACCAACAAAATGCAGCAGCAAGAGATACAAAGAGAAATTCCATTCAAAATAACTATCGATAGTATAAAATATTTGGGAATATATCTGCCAAGGGAAAGTCAGGATGTATATGAGCAAAACTACAAAACACTCTCCACACAAATAAAGTCAGATCTAAACAATTGGAAAAACATCAAGTGCTCTTGGATAGGTCGAGCGAATATAATAAAGATGGCAATACTACCTAAACTAATCTATCTATTTAGTGCTATACCAATCAAACTCCCAAGAGATTATTTAACTGAACTAGAAAAAATAACAACAAAATTCATCTGGAAAAACAAAAGGTCAAGAATTTCAAGGGAATTAATGAA
>JAJPUD010000568.1:464739-528066 GCA_023553655.1 Myrmecobius fasciatus | reverse complement strand
TGTATTTGTCATATAATTTATCCTATTTAGCATGTATTAGATTACCTGTCATCTAGGGGTGGGGGTGGGGGGAGGGAGGGGAAAAGCTTGGGAAAAAAAAAGTTTTTGCAAAGGTCAATGTTGAAAAATCACTCATATGTTTTGTAAATAAAAGCTTTATAAAATAAATAAATAAATAAAAATTATATGTGTAGTTTCTAAGATCATATTCCTTCAGCAATAGAGAGGAATTCTTTTGGACACAGACCATTGAAATCATTTAAATAATCTTTTAGGTTTTTTTTTTACTTTTTCCTTGCTTCTTAGAATCCACAATTCCCTCTTTTTTATCCTTTGTATCACTCTTTTAAATAAATTCATCAAGAAATTGGCACTTATTAAGTACCTACTATGTGACAAAGCAAAATGGGATTTCAAGGCAAGGTTGAGTGAGAGGAGATCATCAGAATCACTGACTCTATATAATCAGCTTGAATCAGTTTAAAAGCAAAATTCTGTCCCAAAACTCAGGATTCAGCTTAGCAGATTCTGTTATGGAACAGAGGTCAAATACTGCCCTGATTCTGTGTTCCTTGAAAAAGAAATTAACCATTTTTACAGACCCAGTGCCACCTGTTACCTCTCTCAACCAGATGTCATTCCCTGTAGATATCAGCTCCACTTATCCATAGACAATCTGCTTGTGCCATCCCTCAGGTATGTCATTAAATGTATCCACTTCCTCAAGAGTCAGTGATTTCTCTGCCTGTCACCTCTTTCATTGTTTTCTGACAATCACCAACAGGTCTTGCTGACAAATCAGTGTGACTATGAGTCCTCTGCTTCAGCCAATTTTCAGACATGGAAGACATTTTGTATTGTAGACCATCAGATCCTGTATGAAAATTAATTCTCCACCCAAGACATTTCCACTTGGAGAACTTGGAATTCTTTTGTAAATTCCTGATTCATATGCATACATATGTATGTATGAGTCATAGAATGCAAAAGAATTTAAGAACTCATCAGGCTTACCATAAAACATCATCAATTATGAAAGATAATAGAAAATTGAAAAGAAAATGATAAATGTTCTTCTAGGTTTCGCAAAAGGGGAAGAAAATAGAATTTGAAATCTATAGGGCAATGGGCTTCGCTTTGATTCCTGGGATTCATTCCGAAATGGATCAATACAAAGATGATTGATGAATTTTTAGATTATAAAGAGCCCAAGTTTTAGAAAGAACAGGTCATGACACAATAATCTTATGTCCTTATTTTAAAAAATTGAAAAATTAGTGGATGTGGAGTATACTGAGTTGTTTGCTTGAATTTTACCAATATCTTGATAAAGTATATCATCCCATTCTTATGAAGAAAACAGAAATAAAGAAAAAATGACAAATTTAGGTGGATTCAGAGCTTGTTGAACTCAGAGTCATTGCTAATGGTTCAATGTCAATATGACCATTAAATATCTCAGAGATCTATATTTGGTCTTGTGCCTTTGTCATATATTTGTCACTAGCTTTGGATAAAGTCCCATGTTGTGTGCTTATTAAATTTTGCCAATAACATAAAGCTGAGAAAGGTAACTAACATACTGGATGATACAGCTAGGATCCAAATGGATTTTGACAGAATACAGTGCTGGACTAAATCTAATAAGATGAAATTAGTTGGGTATAAATATGAAATTTTACCTTTAGGTATAGATAGAGACCTCACAAATATGAGATATGGGAAAAATGGAGAGATGGCAGCTATTCTGAAAAAATATGGTGTATTAGTAGACCATGCTCAGTATGAGTCATCCTTATGTAGAAGCCAAAAATGCTAATTTAAGCTTCAGCTACAAAGAGAAATAGTTTCCAGGAATAGGGAAGTGATATTCCTATTGTGCAATGACCTAAGCAGATCTCCATAAGAATCCTGTACTAAGTTTTAGGTTTCATGATCCAAAAAGGATATTAATAAACTAAAGAATTTCTGTTCATGGGAAAGCAACCAGGATGACAAAAGACTTTGAGCTCATGTTATATGAGGATCCAAAACTGCAAAAAGCCTTCAACATTACATATATAGGTGTTTTTATTTGATTCTATAGGCAGCTAGAATCCCTGGTTCTGCCCCTTACCATCTACCTACATGAGTGAACCAAATGGCAACTAAAATTAATCTAATGCTTCTGTTTAAGACCAAAACTCTTAATATACATTGCTCCATTTTCATCCTTACAATAAACCTTTAAGGAGAATAGTATAAATATTATTATCAACATTTCACAAATGATAAAATAGAGGACCAGAGAATTTAAATAATTCACACAACTGGTATCAGGGTGAGATCTGGCTTCAAATCTTGTGCCATTTCAAATAATCTAAAACAGCTATCACAGCATTTCAAGTTATATAAAAAATGGAGGGGGAAATAAATTTCATTTCACATAACTTATAATGTCATTGAAAGGGTTTGTTGATAAGTAGAAACTAGTAAATATAATGTAGGAGTATCATTATTCCTTTTTCAGTGACATAACTTCTTAAGGATATAATTTGAAATCATTTATTAATTTAACAAATGATATCAAATATCATTTAAAGATATTAATTTTTTGAAATTCAATACCCACAACATTTTCAGATCATTTTTCTGCTTCAATATATATATATATATATGTATAGTTGATCTTCAAAACATTTTTATTGCTTTTTCTTTTGTTTTAAATTAAATACTAGAAAGAAGATTACAGCAATATATCACAAATAAAGGACCAGTAGGATTTATACTAGGAATGTGGGGATGATTCAATATCAAGAAAAACTATTAGCACAATTGATCATATCAATAACAAAAACATCAAAAACCACATGATTATATCAATATATGCAGAAAAGGCTTTTAACAAAATATAGCACCTATTCCTATTAAAATCACTAGAAAGTATAGGAATAAATCAAGATCTTTCTAAAAATAAGTAGTGTCTATCTAATACCAAGAGCAAACTTGTGTAATAGGTGTAATAAACTAGTAACCTTTCCAATAAAATAAGAAGTAAAGTAAAAATATCCATAATCCTCATTTTTATTCAATATTGCCCTAGAAATGTAAAAATGTTAGCAATGACAATAAGACAAGAAAAAGAAATTGAAGCAATCAGAATAAACAATGAGGAAAAAATTATCACTTTTTGCATATGACATGATGGTATATCTAGATGAGAAAAATAATGTTGTATTATTGTATTAATAACTATTTTATTAATTTATAATCTACTCTTTTTTTTATTTCTGCTAAAAAAACCTTCTCCTGAAAAGGTTTATAGGCCTCTGAAGGGTATGGTTAATGATGAAATTTGCTCCTATCCCACAAGACACGTGCTTATTAGTTGGGTGGTACCCCAACTAAGAAGTCTAATTTTAGCATATTTTGCATGACTTCCCATAAAATATTTTTGCCTTTTTGATGGATGGGGAAGAGGTTGGAAGGAGGAAAAAAATTTAGAACTGAGAATAAAAATATTTTTTTCAAAAATAAAAACTTCATTTGATACTAAATATGTGTTTGTGTTTACAAGAAGAAAAATCCAATCCCTTTTTATATTGTCTGGAACACACAGAAATAAACCTATTTCTAGCAGCAAATGACACCTCCACAAAAATAAAGCATGCAATAGGGCATAAAAACCTTATAATCAAATATAGAAAAATAGAAATATTAAATGTATTTTTTTCAGATCATAATGCAATAAAAATTACATTCAATGAAGTGCAGTAGAAAGACAGATTAAGAATTAATTGGAAGCTAAATAATCTAATCATGAAGAATAAATGGGTCAAAGAAAAAAATCATAGTAACAATCAATAATTTTGTTAAAGAGAATGACAATAAGACATGATAAAAAATTTTATGGTATGCAGTCAAAGCAGTACTTGAGGAAAAATTTATTTTTCTAAGTTCTTGCATCAATAAAATAGATCAATGATACAACTAAAAAACTTGAAAGAGAACAAATTAAAAATCACCAATGAAATACCATATTTGAAATCCTGAAAATCAAAGATGAGATTAATAAGATTGCAAGAAAAAAAACACGAGCTAATAAATAAATCTAGAGTTGGTTTTGTGAGGGAAAAAACCCAACAAGACATATATGCCATTGACTAATTTGATTTTTAAAAAGAAAAAATAAAACTAAATATCCAGTATCAAAAATGAAAAGGATAATCACCACTAGTGAAGAAGTTAAAGAAATTATTAGGAAATATTTTGCCCAATTATAGAACAATACATCTGATAATTTGAGCAAAATTGTTGAATATTTAGGAAAATATAAATTATCTAAGATTAACTGATCAGAAAATAGAAACCCTAAATATCCCCATCTTAGAAAAAAATTGAACATGTCATTAATGAACTCCCTAGGAAAAAAACCCAAGATAAGATGGGTTCACAAATGAATTCTCCCAAGCATTTAAAGAAAAAATAATTCCAGTACTATACAAACTTTTTGGAAAAATAGGCAAAGAAGGAGTACTACCAAACTCCTTTAATTATACAAACATAGTGCTAATACCTAAACCAGTAAAAGCTAAACCAGAGAAAGATTATTATAGACTAATTTTCCTATTGAATATTAATGCAAAAATTCTGAAAAATGCTAGCAAGGCAATTACAAGAACATATCACTATGATCACTATGGCCAGATAATGTTTATACCAGAAGGCATGATTGGTTCACTATTAGGATATCCATAAAGATAATTACAAAAACAACAGAAATCATATAATTATCTCATTAGATACTGAAAAATGTTTTCACAAAATACAGAACCTATTTCTATTAAAAAAAAGAACTAAAGAGCATAGGAATAAAGGGAATATTCCTTAAAATGAGAAGTAATATCTATCTAAAACTTATTGGCAAGCATTATCTGAAAATGGATTAAGCTAAAAGTCTTCTCAGTAAAATCAGGAGTGAAGCAAGGATGCCCGTTATCACTACTATCATTTTCAATATACTACTAGAAATGTTAACTGTAGCAATAAGATAAAAGAAAGAAATGGAAGAAATTAGAATAGGCAATGGAAAAACAAAACTATCACTCTTTACAGAGGATATGATGGTTTACCAAGAAAAAACTAGATCATCAATTTAAAAATTACTTGAAATAAGTTTAGCAAAGTTGCAGGATATAAGATAAACCCACAAAAGCCCCAACATTTCTTTATATGACCAACAAAGTCCAGCAACAAGAGATAGAAAGAGAAATTGCATTTAAATAACTGTAAACAATATAAAATATTTCAGATTCTACCTACTATAACAAACCTAGGAACTATATGAACACAATTACAAAACACATTTCACACAAATAAAGGCAGATCTAAACAACTGAAAAAATCTCAATTGCTTATAGGTAGGCTGAGTCAACATAATTTTTTTCCCCTGAGGCAGTTCGGGTTAAGTGCCAGGGTCACACAGCCAGAAAGTGTTAAGTGTCTGAGACCAGATTTGAACTCAAGTCCTCCTGACTTCAGGACTGGTGCTCTATCCACTGCACCACCTAGCTGCCCCAATATAATTTTTTAAATGACAACTCTGCCTAAAATAATTTCCTGTTCAGTGTCATAACAAACTATCTAAAGGTTATCTGATAGAGCTAGAAAAAATATTAACAGGCAAGTAATCATTGACCTCAGACAAAGTCAAAGACACAATCAAGAGAGAAATCTACATTATATGTCAACCATATTAATACTGTTTGCATATGTGTAAATTTGTCTTATAAATGTGTGCATATATGCATGTAGATGTATATATATGGAGAGAGAGAGAGAGTGGGTATGAGTGTGGATGTGGGTATGCATGTATGTATGTATGTATATAGAAATATACCCATGCTTAACTATGGCCTGCTTGGGGGAAGTGGAGGGTGGGGGATGAAAGGGGAAAAAAGAATAAAATAAAAAGTGCCCATCAGAGAACAAAAGAATAATCTACAAAGAAGCAAAGAAAAAATGGACAACTCTGAATATAATTCCTTCTGTTATTTTATGTACTTTCTTTAAAGGAAAATTTATTGTTACATATTTTGAATTCTCCCTAATGTTTTGCAGGACACATAACAATGTGATGTGGGGGAGGGGAGGCTATTGTTTTCCTTTTCCGTATTTCTTTTTCTATTTTCTATTTGTAGTTTTAAATAAATATTTTTAAAAGAAAAAATCATCTGGAAAAACAAAAGGTCACAAATATCAATGGAATTAATTTAAAAAATACAAAGGAAGATGACCTAGTGATACCAAATCTCAGCTACATTAAAAAATGATAATCACTAAAACCTATCCAGCTTAACTAAGAAATAGTGGCAAATAAATAAAATATATTTGGTTCTCAAGACACAGTAACTATATTAACCCAGTGTTTGATCAATGCAACAACCCCAGTTTCTGGGGTAAAAACTGTTGGAAAAACAGAAAAATTACAGGATGCAAAGTAAGTATAGACCAACATCTCACAGTGAGTTGCAAAATGAGGTCAAAATGAATGTATGATTCCAACATAAAGAGGGCACATTAGAAGAGCAAGGAACCTATAAGCTCTATGGAGAGGGGAATAGTTCATGACCAAATAAGATAGTATTACAAAATGCAAAATAGATCATTTTGATTATATTAAATTAAGAAAAACTTATATGAACTGATGTAAAGTGAAATGAACAGAACCAGGGAAACACTACACAACATTAACAATACTGTGTGATGATCAGTAGGAATGATTCTGCCCTTCTCAGAAATGTACAAGTACAAAAGTACAAAGTGCAAACAAAACTAATGCAACCAATATTAGAAGGAAAGAAGAAAGCTGGAAAACAGTCTTTATAGTAAGTGTCTTTGATAAAGGCCTCATTTCTCAAATTTTTAGAGGACTGAGTCAAATTTAAAGAATACAAGTCATTTACCAACTGATAAATGGTCAAAGAAAAAGAACAAGCAGTTTTTATATGAAGAAATCTAAGTTATAAGCATATGAAGAAATTCTCTAAATCACTCTTGATTGGAGAAATACAATTTTTTATAATTCTGTGATATTACTCACATCTATTAGATTTAGTAACATGACAAAAAAAGAAAAATAATAAATGTTGGAGAGGATGTAGGAAAATTGGGAAACTAATGAACTATTGATGGAATTGTGATCTGATTCAATTATTCTGGACAGGAATTTGGAAATATTCCCAAAACACAATCAAACTGTACATACCCTTTTGACCCAGTAATACCACTACTAGGTCCACATCCCAAAAAGACATTTAAAAAGCCTAAAGGATCTACATATGCAAGAAAATATTCACAATAGTCCTTTGAAATTGAGTGAAGATCCATCAGTTGGAAAATGGCTAGACAAACTGTGGTATATGAATGAAATAGAATACGATAAGAAATGTAGTAGAATATGAAGTGAAATACTAAATGCCAAATGGGCAGATTTAAAAAAAATGCCTGGAAAAACTTATATGAACTGATGTAAAGTGAAATGAACAGAACCAGGGAAACACTACACAACATTAACAATACTGCGTGATGATCAGTAGGAATGATTCCGCCCTTCTCAGCAATGTACAAGTACAAAAGTACAAAAGTACAAAACAAGTACAAAAAATTCAGAAAGGAAAATGTTTTCCATATCCAGATAAAGACAGGTTCTAAAGCGTTTTTTCACATTTCATGTTTAACATTAAAAATGAAAATGAAAAATTAATAATAAAAATAAATATTACTAATATGAGTAAAAAAATGGAAAGTTAATTTCTTTAATGTTTAAAGCTGACTGCAGTTATGTCCTTGATTGTGCCTCTCACATCAGAGAAATTGTAGGCACTTTAAATATCCCTATTAACAAAATTATTATTATTAAGGAAATGTGGTATACTTGAGAATAGCTTCATCTCTAAATAGAGTGCCTAGCATATAGAAGTCAGATAATATATGTTTGCTAGTTGGTCGAGTAACCTATGAGTGTTGACCAGAGTTGCAACATTGAAAAATTTCTCCAGTTAACAAGGAAAACAGAAGGGCAGTTACATGCTAGAGTGAAAAGAGATAGAGTGAATAGAGTTAAGTATAGCATGGCTTGGAATCAAGAAAATACGAGTTCAAAATCAAGAAAGAAAGGATGAGTAGAAAAAGTATAGTGGTACCATGTGGAGAGAAGTAGAGGGAATTGAGTGATGTAAAGGAAATAGAATCTACAAGACAAGTGAACAGATATAAGAAAATATTAAAATTCTTGATTTTAATTTTCCAATTTCTACAGTTTAATTTTTAAAATTTTGAAGCATTGTGATTTTATTTATTTTTAATTTTTGATACTAAAATTTGTAATTTGACATTTCTAACTAAATTTTAAAATTAAAAAGTATTACATTCTAAATTAAAATTTTAAATATAACTTCAATTTTTAAATTTTAAATTCTTAAATTATAATATTTGAAATATTAAAATTGAAATTGTTTTATATTTGCAGTTTTAGTTTTTTATATTTTAAAAATTAAAGTTAATAAATCCTAATTTTTATTTTGGAATTTGACATGTCTAAATTATGAAATTCAAAATGTTGACTAATTTTAAATTTTTAATTTAAATATTTTGTTTTATTATTTCAATTTTTAAATTAAATTAGACATAATTTAAACATGAAAATTCAAAATTTACACTTCAAATTGCCATTTAAAATTTTTAAATTTGTGCTTTTTAATTAAAATTTGAGTAAAAATTTAAAAATTAAAATTTTCATTACTTTCCACAAAAGCACTCATATCCCTACAAACCTTCTCAAAACTCAGGATTTTTTTTATCTAAAATGAAACATTTCAAAACCAAGTTTTTAAAATCCAAATTTTTATAATTTATAATTTAAACATTCAAAAGTTAAAATCTTCAAACTTTAAATTTAAAAAAAAAAATCATATACTGGTCTCAGACACTTAACACTCTCTAGCTTTGTGACCCTGGGCAAGTCATTTAACCTCAATTGCATCAGAAAAAAAAATTAATATAGCAATTTTAATTTCAAAATGTTAAATTTTAATTTAATAATTTTATTTTCAAATTTTGAGATGAAACTAAATTTTATATTGAGTTTATGTTACATTAAATTCAAAGTTTTCAAAATTTCAAATTTTAAAAATTTTATATTTTGATATTTTAATCCTTAAAAATCAAATTTTAAAGTTAGATTTAATTTAAATTTTTATTTTTCAAAGTTTAAAAATTGTAAAATTCAAAATGACTTTTTGTTATGATTTGTTTTAAAATTAAGGGTTTAAAATTTAAAATTTTAGAGCCACACATCTAAAAACAGATTTTTATGATTTAAAATTTTTTAATGTTAAATTTAAATTTTGTAATTAAACAATTTAAAATTCAAAATTTTCAAATATACTATTGCAATTTACCATTTTCACATTTCAAGTTTTAAATTTTGAAATAAAATTCTATTTTTTTAATTTAAAAATTTACAATTTTTAATGCAATTTTTAAAATTTAAACTTAGGAGCTTCAAACTAAAATTTTCAAAATTTAAATATCAACATACTAAATGCTAAAATTCATGTCAAATCTAAATTTTAAGTAGGATTTAAGATTTTACATTTAATATACTAATTATCAAATAATTTGCAACTTTAATTTTTAAATTCAAAATTTTCAAATTTAGAAGTACATTTAAAATTTCAAAAGGCTAAATTTCAATTTTTTGATGTCAAATTTAAAAATTCAAAAAATTACAACTTTATAATTACTGTCTGATAATTTTAAAATTTAAAACTTTTAAAATAAAATTTTAAATTTTTAAATATCAGGTTTTTAATCATTTGAATGCAGGAATTTAAGTTAGAATTGTGAGTTAAGTTTCAAAATTTAGAAATGTCAAATTTTAAAATTAAAGATTAAGATTTTAAATGCATAATTTAATAGAATTTAAATATTTTAATTTTCAAATTTTCAAATTAAATTTAAGAATTTAAATTTTGAAAATTTAGATATACAATTTTGATATTTTAAAATTTAGAAATTTTTATTAAATTTTTTAAGGAAATTGCACATTTTAAGTTTTCCATACTCTTCTCATATTCAGTAGTCTTGCTGATTCTATTTCCTCTACATCATTCATATTATTCTTTTGTTCTTTACTGCTATACTTTATATTCGTTCTTCACTTACTTCTTTCCTGATGTGAACTCATGTTTTCTTGACTCATAGTCAGTTTCTCCATTCACTTTATCATGTAACTTGCTTTTCCACCTTTCTGTGTTAATGAAGAGATTTGAAGGCTAGGTCTTCATTTTTTACCAATTTTCTTTGAACTAATTGGCTTTCCAAGCTGGCTGACTACAATTATACATGTAGCCATAGCTACAGCTCAAAGTATAATTTACTTTCACAGAGACTGAAAAATTTGCAACTTTAGCATCATGAACTAACTTATTTTGCTACCAGGTCATAAAAAGCATTATAATATAGCTGGGCACTGAATTAAACAAACTTTTTATAGTAAAGTTTATAAAAGATTTCAGGATCCTTTTTTTCCAAAGTCAATGACATACCTGTCAAAATGGTCTCCCTCTCTTACCTTCTCTTACCTAAAATAGTAAGCAATTTGACATAGATTATATTTGTGCACTCATCCTTATCATGATTTTGTTTGCTTTAATCTTCAAATATATCCTTTATTCCTCCTCAGAAAGCCTTTCTTTGAAACAAAGATTTTTTTTTTTTTTTTTTTTTGCAATCCACCTCAACAAATCAGCAAGAGATCCTGGGTGGTGAAGCAGACTACCACCAATACCAGAACCCCACATGTGCCTTGGCAAAATCAGGGAAATCTGCACTCTACAGCTCTAAGGAACTGTTACATGCTCTGGCATAGTCCTGGACAATTAAACAACCTCCAGTGGCCAAACCTCCATATAGTTAAGTGTAGCTTCAGGGAAACATAAAAACATCCCACCTGCCCTCAGTATAAACCAGGCATCACTATGAGTACCCCAGTTAAGCACTAGTTAAGCTGCTGGACCCATACAGCCTCTACAAACATCAACCACCCTTCCCCTCAGGCAGCACCAGGCACCAGTGACCCCCATGGACCTCAAGGCAACATGAGTGCAGCAGCACTGATAAACAGCCAGGGTTTGCAGCTAATAATACAAGAACTCTGAGACAGTAATCCTTCCATCCTGGAAACAGAGCTGAAGTATAAATGAAAGAAGAGGGTGGAAGAGAGAAAGGGAGAAAAGAGAGGGAGGGGAAAAAGAGGAATGGGGGGGTAAAAGGAGAAGAGAGGGAGGAAGGGAGGAAGATGGAAGGGAGAGAAACATGAATAAAAAATAATCAAAAAAGGATCTGACCATAGAAAGCTATTATGGTGACAGGAAAGATCAAAACACAAATTCATAACATATATGACATAACAATGACAAAATACCTATGAACAAAATTTCAAAATGGGAAGTGGACTCAAATACCAGAGAGAACTCATGGAAAAGCTCAAAAAAGGCTTAAAATCATGTAAGAGAGACAGAAGAAAGATTAGGAAAAGAAAGGAGAGTGATGCAAGAGAATTATGAAAAAAAAATAAATATGAAAAAAAAATAAAGTCATAAGTTTAGAAAAGTATTTACAAAGTAGAATTGGCCAAATGGAAAAAGAGACACAAAAAATCCACTAACAGGAAAAGAAAATACTTCTTAAAGAGTATAACTGGTCATTTTGGGGGAGGGAGCAAAAAACTTAATTGATGAAAATGACACCTTAAAAATTAGAATTGATGCATTATTGGTGGACCTGTGAACGGATCCAGCCATTCTGGAGAGCAATTTGGAGCTATGCTCAAAAAGTTATCAAACTATGCATACCCTTTGACCCAGCAGTGTTTCTATTGGGCTTATATGCCAAAGAAATCATAAGAGAAGGAAAGGGCCCCACATGTGCAAGAATGTTTGTGGCAGCTCTTTTTGTAGTGGCTAGAAACTGGAAACTGAATGCATGCCCATCAATTGGAGAGTGGCTGAATAAATTATGGTTTATGAATGTTATGGAATATTAATATTCTGTAAGAAACGACCAGCAGGACGATTTCAGAGAGGCCTGGAGAGACTTGCATGAACTGATGTTAAGTGAAATGAGCAGAACCAGGAGATCATTATATACGGCAACAACAATACTATATGAGGATCAGTTCTAATGGACATCACTCTCTACAACAATGAAATGCTTCAAACCAGTTCCCATTGTTCGGTGAAGAGAGCCATATACACTCAGAGAGAGGGATGTGAAATGTGGACCACAACATAACATTTTCATGTTCTCTATTGAGGTTTGCTTGCATTGTATTTCCTTTATCAGATTATTCTTTCTTGTAGATATGATTTCTCCTGCACAAAAAAAATGATGCAATAACTATACATATATTCGATTTCTTAAGTATTCTAATATAATTATCATGTAGTGGATATCCTGCCATCTGGGGGGGTGGGGAGTAGGGGGGGAGAAATTTGTAACAGAAAGCTTTGTAAGGGTTAATGTTTAGGAATTACCCATACATATGTTTTGCAAATAAAAAGTATTAATAAAAAAAATTAGAATTGAGGGGCAGCTAGATGGTGCAATGGATAGAACACCAGATCTTGAGTCAGGAGAACTAAGTTTGAATCCAGCCTCAGACACTTAACACTTCATAGCTGTGTGATCCTGGGTAAGTCACTTTACCCCAATTGACTCCGCCCCCCCCCCAAAAAAAAAGTAGTTAGAATTGGGTAGGTTGAAATTAATGATTCTATCAGGCATCAAGAATTGATCAAAAAAATTTTTTTAATTTAAATATGTAAAATATCTCTTAGGAAAAACAATTCACCTGAAAAATAGATCCAAGAGAGACAATGTCAGAATCAAAAAGAGAATCTGGACAGCATCTTCCATAAAATATTAAGAAAAACTGTTTTGATGTCCTGGAACCAGAGGGCAAAAAGAAGTATTGAAAGAATCCACTGATCACCTCAAGAAAGATATCCTAAAATGAAAACTCCAAGGAATAGTACACGTGGAAGGAATACACATAGAAGGTATAGGTATAACATGAATTTGAGGGAATGAAATAAAAAATAACTAAGAGATTAAAAAAAAGGATTGCAGTTCATGCAGAAAGAAAGGGGGGTAGAATAGGATACATTATTTCACATGAAGAGGTACAAAAGACCTATTATAGTGGAAGAGAGGATGAGGGAGTGGGCAATGAGCACAACTTTAACTTTACTTTCACATGTATTGTCTCAAAAAGGGAATAATATAAACTCTCAGTTTAATATAGAGATTTATTTTACCTGACAGGGTAGTAGTTGGGGGAAAGATAAGTAAAGGGGAGAGTGGGGATTGATAAAAGGAAGGGCAAATCAGGGAAGGTAGTAGATAGGAGGAAAATATTGATGAGGAGGGAAAGGATGAAAGAAGAAGACAAAAAGGAGGAAGAATAGGTTAAAAGGAAATATACAAATCGTAATCAAAATTATGAATGTTAATGGAATGAACTTTCTTATAAAATGGAACAATAAAGTAGAGTAGATCAAAAACAGAATACACAATATGTTGTTCACAAAAAAAAAGAAAAGAAAGCAGGGGTACTCATCCTGACTACCTAATACAAAACAAAAACAAAGAAAAGATCTAATTAAAGAAGATAAAAAGTAAACTACGTCTTGTTAAAAGGGACCATAGACAATGAAGCAATATCAACATTAAACACATAAGCACCAAGTGGGAAAGTATCCAAATTCTAAAAAAAGAAGTTAGGAAAGTTACAGGAAGAAATAGATAGAAAAACTATATTAAATGGGAGCCTCAACTGCCCTTTCTCATAACTGAATAAGTCCAACCAAAATGAACAAAGAAGAAACTAAGGGAGCAAAGAAAATTTTAGAAAAGTTAAATATGACAAACATTTGAAGGAAACTGAATGGGAACAAAAAGAAATATATATTTTCTCAGAAATATATGGCATTTACACAGAAATAGACCATAGCTCAAAATCAAATGTAAAAAGGCAGAAATTTTTAATGTATTCTTCTCAGATCATAATGCAATAAAAATATATTCAAAAAAGGTGGTGGAAAGATAGATTAAAAATTAATTGAAAACTAAATAATCTAGTTTAAAAGCATAAGTGGGTCAAAGAAGAAATCAAAGAAACAAGCAATAATTTCACTAAAAAGAATGAAAGCTATAAGACAATATAACAAAATTTATGGATTGTCATCAAAGAAGTACTTAGGGGAAATTTTATTTCTCAAAATTCTTACATCAATGAAAATGGAAACAAGAACAGATTAGTGAATTAGGAATGCAACAAAAAACTTGAAAAACATTAAAGTGTTCTGCAAAACCAACTGACATATTGAACAGGTCTGATAGAGTTTCTGATATTTTGCACTTGTAGTTTCCTATCCTTTCAATGAAAAGAAGCAGGTGCATTTTTCCTCTTTTATTCCAGGCCCTGCTTTCTAACCTTCCCTTTTTTTCATAAAAGAGGAGATGACAGGTAAGACATCTTAGATAGGGTCAAGAGTAGCCTCCCAACCCATGGAAATTTTTCATTCAGAAAATTTTTACCTATTTAGAGAATTCTGTTTATATATATATATATATATACACATATATATATGTGTGTGTGTATACATATACATATATATATATATATAGGAATGAGTTTATATATGTAATATATTTAAATTTTTGCAACAAAATTTTTAAAATATCTTGCTAATTATTATGAGTGTACTATTACTAGTGAATATACACAGAATATAAATTTAGGATGAGGGTCATTTTACATGATAGTAGATGTAAATTCATATTTCAAATAATCTTCCTGATAATTTCTAATTTTTTGATCAACATCTCGCATGATCTGGTTTGATCTTCACTATAACACTCTGGCCAGTGAAGAACTTGTACTAAATAGAGGAAATGTCCCATATGCCATTTGCATATTGCTTGCCATGCTTGCATTATTATGATGATTCCCAATCCATAGTTTCATTAAATGACATTTTTTAAATAAAATTTTATTGATATGTTTATTACTGCACCACCTAAATTTTGCTGCATCCCTCCTCTTTTTCTTGAGAGAGCTATTCCTTATATCAAAGAATAAAAAAGAAAAAAATAGTTCAGCAAAATTAACCAACATGTAGTTCACTAAAAATTGTTCATTCAAATCTATTTGTCATGGAAAAAATGTTTTGTCTAAAAGAAAAGACTAACATACAATGACCTATAATGTTTACAATTCTTTGTGAGATGCAAGTTTATTGTCCATATGTATCAATGTTATCATTATAGAGTATTACATATATATATAAACTATACTTATTAAATTTTGCGACTGTGAATTTGGGACTGAAATTTATTTTGCAGGTTTTCAGGGGCAAAAAGGCATTATGGATAGAAATTTTGTCTTAGAGCAAAAGTGAGTGCAAGACCTGCCCCTCATACATACTGGCAAGATACTTAACTTCTCCATGCTCTGGAGAAATCTTTTAAGTTCAAGGCAAAATGCTAACATGAATGGCAGTAAGGAGTTTATTGAAGGAGTTCCCTTATACCAATGAAATCATAGGTGTAAATCATAGGTGCTATTATCAGTATTAGTATTCAAAATCATTATAATTAGTAGTTTTGATCAACAGTACTATTCAGTACTAATTAAGAATAATAATTACTATTATCATTATTCTTAATAAAAATTTTGCAATTGCCCTACTCAGATGATTTATCCTGGCATGGAGATAATCCTAGATTTTTTTTTTTAATTTTGCTGAGGCAATTGGGATTAAGTGACTTGCCCAAGGTCACACAGCGAGGAAGTGTTTGTTGAGTGTATGAGATCAGATTTGAACACAAATCCTCCTGACTTCAGGGCTGGTGCTCTATCCACTGCACCAACTAGCTGCCCCTAGATTTTTAAAGACTATGCAAGCAGAGCATAAAGTAAATTGGAAAGAGCATTGAACTTGGAGCCAGAGGGTCTGAATTTAAATGCCAGCTCCAGTTCCTTACTAAGTATATAATCCTGAGCAAATCATTTAACTTCTATTATCCTCAGTTTTCTTATCTGCTAAATGGAATAAGTAATAACACAAATCTTACAGGATTGATGTGAGACTCAAATGAGAAATCAGATGTAAAGTACTTTGCAAATATAAAGTAATATTTACAGATACATGTTACTATATAAAATTTTAGAGATATTAATATATAAACTGTCTTGTGTAAAATGAAAGGGTAGAACTAATTGACTTCTGTCAAAGTCCTTTCTAGTTTTAAATCCATTATCCTAAACTCTTCCAAGTCCTATCAAGTTGTATATGCTTTCAAACTCAACCTCGTTAAGTTCTTGACAAGATATCAGCCTCTTTCTAAGCTCATAAATGTGAATCACAAGCCCATTGATTAACTTTCATAGTCATTCTTGAAGACCATGTACTAAAAGGACTCTAAATCTGCAATAATAGAGAATGTACCAATTGATAAAATCATAGATCGTTTAAATATTGAAATGTCATCATTATGGCTGACTAGGACTGTAGCCTTAAAGCAACTGGCTGACAATCCATTCTATACATGAAACCAAGCTATTATCTTAATGGAGTGATGTTTTTACTCTAATTCTTTACTGTAGTACTAATTTTTGTATAGCACATTGGAAACCTCACCTTTCTCAGGTTCTAATTCCTGGAGTAACAAACAGGTAAAGTGCCTTGGAAATGACAAGGAATTATTTTTCCTTTCATATTTATAGTGCCATCTAGTGGTTCTGCTATCTAAGTCAAGCTTCATTGTCCTCGTCATCCTGTTTGTCACACTAAGGTAACAAAATTGTTTTTCGCTATTATTGTTGTTGTTGATTTCGTTGTTGCTGTTTTTGATTTTTTAATATCTTTGCAGCATCCATTTCTTCTCATTACTTTATGTAGACAATATAGTTTCCCTTCTTCCTTTATATTTTTATTTGAACTATAGAAGGGGGAAAATGTTGCTTCTTTATCAGGGGAAACATTACCTGCATATTCTTAGCTATCTTGACCTTTCATAGAAGCAAAGAATGCAAATGTAATTTTCCATACAACAATCTCTCTAAACACTTTGCACTAGTACCAGGCTACTTAAAATAACTGTACTTTGTTTGTTGGAAGGAAAAAAAAATATTAGCAAAACACAGGGAAAGGCAAGAAAGGGAGCACTCCTTAGTACTATAACTTTCCAAGGGAAAATAGAAAATAGGCCAGAAGCAGCCATGGGAGTTGCATGTAGTTGAAGATATTTAGTGTGTGATTAAAGCTATCTGATTTTGACTGTCTCCATTGATAGACAGCGTACAAGTTGGTAAGGCATCTTATTCTCTTACTGTGCAGTTCCATCCACACACATACATACATGTATATTCAAGTGTGTGTATATATGTATGTATAAATATTTATTATATCTCTTTAATATATATATACACATATATATATTAAAATGCCTAATCTTCCACTAGACTTAATAATGGAAAGGAACATGACTTATTTAATCTTTGCATCTCTACCAACATCTAGTATAATATTCTGTACCTAATATTTGCTTAATGTTTGTTAAATGAATGAATAAATGAAATCCATTTTGTAGGTAGCTCTACATATTATTAATGGTAATAGAATTAGTAACAGAAATTCCTAATGTTGAACCCAAATTGTTTTCCCTAGTAACTTCAACCTATTGATTCTAATACCTTCTGGTATTCAGCAGAAAAATATTCTTTCATCTTCCACATGACTGCATTGTTTCCCTAAGAATTAGATCTTGTTATTTTTTTCCTTTTTCTTATTATTTATTTATTTTAAACTCAAATATAAAATAGGGGGAAATTGCCATATGCATACAAGAATATAAGACAGCGTTAAAAATATAAAGCAATAAATTTTCATTTCAAGATAGTCTAGCTAATAAGCATTAATCATATGTTCAAAGCTGTCCATCTTTTCTTTACATCCTTGTAGGTTTTATTTTGTTCCCTGCTATGCCCTTTTTGCTTTATTCTTTTTCTCCCTTTCTCCCCCCACAAAGGCTACAATTAAGCATGGATGTGTGCATATATATATACATTTATATATACATACATATATACACATATATTCATACACATACATACACACATACATTCATATACATATATAAGACTATATTATTCTTGTTTGTTCTGTGATTCTCTGAAGATGGATAACATCTTCTTTCCTATATTCAAGTCTCTCCATAGTTTTTAACTTCAGCAACTCATCATTTCCTATACCATAGCAATATTCCAATCTTATACTGTCTAGTTATTTTCAAGAATCTAAAACAATACACAATAATATAGCTGACACTTAATGTAGTTTCCTTATTTTGCTCTTTTTATTAGATCTATTTTAGTTTTAACTATTTTTAGATCATGTTTACTACCCCTGCTTTTTGTTGCATAATAAATTCTACTCCTGATCTTTATTTTATGTTTGTATCTCTTTTTTCCTATCCCTCCTGATTCTCCTGCCTTACTTCTGCCCACTACCATGTCTTCCTATTACTTAACCTACCCCTACCTCCAAAGATCCCGTCTTTTTCCTTTCTCCCTCCCCACCTTTCTCCTTGCCTTCTTATTTCTATCTGAGATTAGAAGACTTTTATACCTCCCAAATATAAATGTTTTTTCCTGCTTTACCTCATTTCTGTTAATCTGCATGCTTTATCCTATTCCTGTTACTCTACACATTCTTCTTTTTCTTCCCCTTATCCAATTCCTTTGTTCTTATTTCCTTATAAATTTACAATACTTTTATTCTTTTTTCAATGTATATGTTGTTTTCTCTTTAACCCAAATGTGATGTGAATAGAGTTCCCTCTCAAAATTCCTTCCTTATCTTCTCACCACTCCATATCTTCTTAGCCTCTTACTTTTTTCTAAAGTTGACTCATACACATGTATGTATAATATATTATATATATATATATATATATGTATGTATGCTTCATAACCTCTTTAACCCATTCCTGATAAGAATAGGGTTCCAAAACTACCAGTCCTTCTTCCCCATATAATAATTCATTTGTGTTAGTTCTCCCTCTCATACCCCATTTGTATAAGATATTCTTTTTACCTTTTCCTACAGTTTTGCTTTTTAGAACCACATCATATTTAGCTCTACCCCAATCTTTCCTTCTCAACTACCTAGTGTCTAATGATAATTTTACACATAGTTTACATTTACATGCATAAAAACTAAAGTTTGTCCTTATTGAGTCCCATGTAATTAGTCTTTGATGTTTACTTATGTTTCTCTTGGATCTTGTATGTCAAATTTTCTTTTTATTCTGACTAATTTTGTATGTTTTCAATTATGTGTAAAAATAATTTTCAACATTCATTTTTGTAAAATTTTGTGTGTCAAATTTTTTATTAAATTCAAATTTTTTGCAACAAAATCCTGAAAGTCTGGCGATTAATTGGATGTCCTTTTTTCCCCGGGATTATGCTTAACTTTTCTAGGTATGATATTTTTGGCTGCAACCTCATTCTTTTGCTCTTCAACATATGGTTTTCTCAGACCTGGGGTCTCTTAATGTAGCCAATGCTAGATCCTGTGTGATTCTAATTGTGCCATACTTGAACTGGTTTTTTTTCTTGTTGCTCATAATATTTTTTCCTTTACCTGGGGGTTTCAGAATTTAGCTATGATATTCCTGTAGTTTTTGTCATAGGATCTGTTTCAGGTGGTAATTAGTAGATTTTTTTTTCTTGTTCTAATACTTCAGGACAATTTTCATTGATTATTTCTTGTATTGTTGTATTCCTTCTGTAATTATAGTTTTCAGGTAGCCCAATTATTTTATGAGGTTTTTTTTAATTTTTGATCTGTTCTCCAGATCAATTGTTTTTCTTATGAGATTTTTCACATTCTTTTTTATTTTTTTTTTCATTCTTTCTAGTTTGTTTTAGTATTTCTTGGTCATTTATAACTTGGTCTCTCACTGGCTTCCCTTTGTCCAATTCTATTTTTCAAGAAGTCATTTTCTTCCTTAAGATTCTGGATCTCCTTTTCTAGTTAACTGACTTTCTTTTTCATAATCTTTTTTTAAAAATTATTTTTCTTCAATCTCTCTCATTTGATTTTTAAAGTCTTTTTGAGTTCTTTTGTGAATTCATTTTAGGCAAGTGATTATTTGATGTTACTCTTTGGGGTCAGAGAGGCTTTTTTTTGGTTTCAAGACAAATTCTAGTCTTCTCTGTCCCCATAGTAACTTACTACATTAAGTTCTTTCTACTTTGCCTGCTTATTTTTTTTTAATTTATAGCAGCTTGATATTGCAATAATCTCTGGTTCCAGGACATGGGCAATAATGTCTGTAGCTTCCTTCAATTCTTCCCCCTGACCTGGAACCAAAACCAAGAACTCCACTTTCGCATAAGTGCCCATAAACAGCCCTGCCTCACTGCTTCTATACTCATTAGATTTGTGGTAGTTCCTTCTTACCCAGGTCTGTGTCTCAGATTGCACAATTGGGCTTGAGGCCTTTTATCAGCAGAGGTCCCCTCAATCTTACCTGACTCAGATACTTAACTTTTCACACTCTCTGGAAAGGGAAAATTCCTGTGGCTGGGGCAGAGGCTACCTCAGCTAAGGTAGCCCTCGGGTTCCCCACTGTTTCAGAAAAGATAACCTGGAGATGTTTACATTTCACTTCATACTAGCCAAATCTCTGTCCTTTTCCATTTGTCCCAGGAGAACTACTGCTCTGGCCCAAGTTTTGCTTATTTTTACCACATTAAATTCTCTCTGAGGAGCTATTTTATCTTGTTTATGGTAGAAATCTGGGAACCTTGGAATTTTCTGACTTGTTTCACCCTCTTCCCAGAATCCTTTCTGATTCCATTCCTTTTTGAGGCATTCACCAAATTCTACTTAATAATACATTGGTAATATTTGATCTCATCCCATCGCATCTCCTAAGTAGTCATAGGCATGCAATCTTGGAGGTTTAAATACTAACCAAAACTTCTGGCTTTTTTAATGGAACTCAGATTTTTGAGACTCCCTTGAACAAAAAAGAGATCAAATCAGTCAATGCTTAAAGACATTAATTTAGACTATTCATAGGAAGGACAAATACAGAAGCATAACTATTTTGGCCAAATGAGAATAAGAAAACAGGACTGGGGGGGGGGGCAAGAGAAAGAAACCTGATGTTGGAAAAGATTAAAGGCAAAAGAAGAAGTGGATGGATTCAATCAACATAAACTTGGACAGACTTTGGAAAATAGTGATGAAGAAAAAGGGCTGATGAACTATGATCCATAGGATCACAAAGAGTCAGCCATAATTGAATGACTAAATAATTGTCAGAGAATGCTACTGAAGAAATTTGTATAAAGGAATATGCTAAAGTAATATGTCAAAAATTCCTTATCTAATTGTCCTAAGAATCAGCAATAACCCATGTGAAGATATAACCTGGGCAACTCCACTAGCCTGTGGCAAGTCACAGTAACATTAATAGCCAAGCACCATGACTACAGTCTAATCCCTGCTATGAAGAAAGCTCAGGCTAGTGGATTGATTGAGATTGGGAGTTCTGCCTTGAGGTAAAGAGCTACCAAGATGTCAAAAAGAGACAAAAACTAACTCATGCTGAAAACAAAGCAAATCAAAGCTTCTGTGATAATTAATAGTGAAAGCAGTGTGAGTGGCTACTACACTTTCATCCTAGAAGAGATAGGGAAACCTAATCTAAAATTAAATAGATTAATAAACAAGTAAACAAATGAATAATCAAGTAGACAGATGAATGAGTAAATAGATTATGGATAGATAAATATCATTAATGCAATATACCTAGTTCTAGTACTATTCAGCCAAATACTAAAACACAGCAGTATTTCTTTGAAACTGCCTGGTCCCAATAATGTCTTTTTACCTAAAATCCATTTTTTTTTTGGACAGAGCTAGTTAACACTAACAAACCATAAGTGTAGCTATGTGCATCTTTTGAAACAATAGTTAAATCACACAATCTAATTCTATAAATCTTGTTTTCATAAAATTTCTACTGAAACAACTTGGGAGGGCTATGGGATTGAAAGCCATCAAGTCAAAATTTCTGTGGAATAATTTCACACCATTATTATTCCATGAATAATAACATCTCATAGAAATGTGTCATTTGGCCTCATAGCAAAGAGAACTGCACTGAGTAGAGTATCATTTACAAAACAACTCCCCCTCCCTCCAATTTCAAACATAAACTTCCACAATATTGTCTCCTTTTTTCCCCTAGCTTCCCAGTGCCTGAAGCAATTTGAGGGCTTGATGCATTCCTTATGTAGGTCACCAGCACATTTGCATACCTTACCAAGAATTCTTTTCCATAGGATTTAGAGTGAGGGGAGTGAACATATTTTAAATCACAGTCTTTTTTTGGAAGACTGCAGAGTGTGTGTGTGTGTGTGTGTGTGTGTGTGTGTGTGTGTGTGTGTTGTGTGTGTGTATTACATAAAGGGAGGAAGCAGTAAGACAGAGCAGCTTCTTAGCTATACTAAAAAATGCTAGTTTTATTTCATAATCTTCATTCTTATAAAAATTCTATAGAATACTACCTGAACTCACAAAATGTGAACTAGTCCTAGGACCACACTTTTAAAAAAATGTGTCATTTACAATTCATGTATGTGCTTTTTAGACTCAGACTCAACAGCATCTTGTCATCTATCCCAAGTCTCTCTGTAATTTTTTTTCTCAGATAATATGCTCTGGACATATGGCTGCACAGCATTCACAAGAGCCAATTAGAGATTTTTCCCCCCATAATCACTTTAATATATTTTTACCAAACCATTGCAGCATCCGTTTATGATGTTTGAAGGAGGGTTGTAGGAGTTGTTTTCCTACCTGTTTGTCAGAGATTATCTCATGGGAAATGAACTGACACAAAAACGTATTATGAGGTGATTTGTCCCATTTGAGCTTTTTGCACATATATATATATATATACATATACATATATATATAGTATAAGCTTTATTTCTTTCTTTACATAAGGAATTATGACTATTGTTTTTTCTTTGGCCCCTCCTGATCTTCTCCAGCCTACCCAGTGACTCCACCCAGAGAATGATTAGACATATTTTATTTTATAAACTGAAAAGAGCAGGAATAATAGAATTGCAATGAGACTGACACATGTACAAAGCATCTCTGATGATACCTCCTCTCCATGTGGAGAGTCTGGAGAGCCTGCTCCCACGAGAATCATGATGACATATAATGGAAGTGCCTTGAAGAGACTTTAGCGCATCGGCAGACATTCTGTAACTAGTTCCAGTCTGCTAAACATGTGGTTATAAAAAGCCTTTTCAAGAGGCTACATAATAAGAAATAAGTGTGCTTCAGAAAATCACTAGCAACCAGAATGAGTGCTCACTTTTGTTTGTCTGTGTTCCTGACAACAATCAGTGAGGGACAGTATAAAAGGAGAAGCCTTAAAACTTCCTATAAAATTAGTCTTGGGTTTAGGTCTCTGCATTTATTATTTTTTGTTCTAGCTAAAGAGATTGAAATTTTTAACCTTGTGAGTGCTGAAAGAGTCAAGAAAGCTAATGTCTGAATATCAGGCTTGAGAGCATTTTAGAATCCAGATTTGCAACCAATTTAACATAAATTCTGCAAGGGACAAGAAATGTCTTTGGGATTTAGCTCAATCTCAAAGGTGTCATCCAGCAGGATGACCAATACTATGTAGAAATTATGATATGAATGATCCCACTCTCCCAAAAACTGAATTGGGATAGAGAAGAATGTGGATTCTAGGAATTGAATATAGGAAATTACTTGTCCTTTTTTATTGTTATATTGTGATGGATATCATTTTGTAAAAACTAATTTATATTAAGTGTAAATTGGACTGGGATCTTACTAATTGAGGACTAACAGTCAAGGTGGGAAAACAACACTTCTGGGAGCTTGAACCAATGGCAACAGAAAAGAGCACCACTAGAACCCTGAGGGAGTGATGGAGTAATCTGGCCCTGGGAGAGTAAGCTATAGAGTATACTCTCTATAAAAGCATTAAATACCAAAGGTAGAAGAGAATTTAGAGATTTTCTAGTGTAATCTCTTCAGCTGACAAATGAGGAAACAGGCCTAGAGAACCACAAAGCTGATAAGAATTAAAGCTAAAATTATAACCTATATTCTCTGACTCCTATTCCAATCTTCTTTCTATTGTTCTCCACTTGATAATTGAACAAAAATTTGCTTAGGATCATAAATTTAGAGCTGGAAGAATCATTAGAAGAAATCTAGCCTTCAAAGTCTCCCTTTTCCTAATAAGATAAAACACAATTTCTTCAATGTATCCTTTGAATCTGGCTTCCACTTAATCTGCCAATCTTATTTCATGACTTTCCTTCAAGAACTCTTTTCCAGTTAAAGTGACCTAATTGCTGCCCATAAGCAGCATTCCATCTCCCACCCCCAAGATTTTGTACAAATGGCATCCAATTCTGAAATATACTATCTCCTCACTTCCATTCTATTTAATTATTAATTTCCTTCAAAATTCAGCTCAGATGCCACATCCTTCACAAGACTTTTCCTGATGCCCCTAGTTATCAGCATTATGTCCATCTTGAAATGACTTTGTATATAATTTGTATTTGTTTACTTATATGCACATTATTCATGCCCACCCTAAGAAGCATGTAAGCTCTTTTGAAGATAGATCTATGCTTTTTTGTGTCTTGGTACACCCAATGACAAACATAGTGCCATGCACATAGTAAGTATTTAATAATTTTAAATTGAATTCAACCCTCTCATTAGAGATGAGGAATTTGAGACCCAGTGAGATATAGTGATTTACTCAAGGTAGTTAGTATGTTTAGAAAACAGCAAACATAAAATTTGAACCAGGTCCCTTGAGATCAAATCCATCATTTTTGAAAGGACATAAAATATTAGGATACTTTTGGTCAATGTGTCTGCCTATAACAATAAACTTCAGTGGTTCTATAAAATATCCAGAATCAAATACAGAAACCTCTGTTTCAAATTCAAAGCACTTTATAGCCTCACCCAACCTTCCCCTGCTCTTCTCCTCTCCTGGTACCTTTCCAGCCTTCTTCAGCTAGACACTCTCTGACATAGATTTGGCATCCTTGCTGTTCCCCAAACAAGATATTCCATCTCTTGGCTCTGAACACTTTCTCGGGCTGCTCCCCATGCCTATAACACTCTCCTTCCTCTGCTCCCTATTACTGATCTCCCTGGCTTTCATTAAATTCCAGGTAAAATCCTACCTCCTACAGGAAACCTTTCTCTATAAAATTTGTGGAATAAAGGAAACAAAGGAAAAAATATCTATATAGAGTGTCAGGCATTGTGCTAAATATTTCACAAGTAGTATTTGATTTGATATTCACAACATCTACCTGGAAGGTAGATGCTATTAATATCCCCATTTTAAATTTAAAGAAACTGAGGCAGAAAGAAGTTAATTATCTTCCCTGAAATTATTCAATTAGTGAGTGTCTGAGGCTAGAACTCGAGTCTTCCTGATCAGACACAGCCCTCTGTCTACTGAAATACTAAGCTACCCTAATTGACCATAAGAATTTACAAACTACCAAACACTTAACTAAAAACAACTTTAGCATTTCTTAAATTTTAATATAGATTTAAATAGAATTAAGAGTATTTACATGGCATTAAAGAAAAATACTTAAGTTCACTTTTTTGCAATTGTATTTGTTATTGTTTTCTTTACCTAAATGCCAGAAGTTCTTGGTTGGGGTTAATTATGCTATAAGCCAAGTGTTAAAATCAGGAGTCCATAAAATAGTATTATTTTAATAAAGAACCTCAAATCTCAGAGGTAACAGAGAAACTCAGTCTTCCAAATTTAATTCTGCAGTTGTTTGTGCTTTAGTACATCAGGTAGGTCAGAAAATAAACATTGATTTAATTAATATTTATTAAGTGCCTACTATATATCAGACACTGTGTTAAGCATTGAGACTACAAAGCAAAAGATAGTAACTGTTCTCGTCTAATGGAGAAGATGATATGTGAACAATTATGTACACCCAAGACATGGATAAGATAAATTGGAAATAAGATGCACAAATTTTTATAAAAAGAAATGATATTTTAATGAAAGTAATGATAAAGGTTAAGAGACAGAGACAGATAAGAGACATGAAGAACAAACCCTTCTTGAATCTATGACCTTCCTCTTGATTGGAATTGGATATTGATAAATTGGAACTGATGAGACAAAATCTGAAAGGTTATTCAGTGTTGCTAATGAGCAGACCTCCCACAAGTAGTATAAAGAATCTTAAGATTATTAAATGCATTGCAAGAGAGGTAACTATTTCATAGCAATATGTATAGTGACAGGCAAATAGAATGCCATTTATACAGAAATAATATGGTAAAATGAAAGTTCAGAAGATGTTTGTGTTCAATAAGTTAACTATCTAAGTGGAGCAGGATATCAAAGTAGGGGGAGATGTGTGAAAGCCTTTGACAACTTTTTATAGCTCAACTGAATGAAGGGTTGATTCTTTTTCACTTTGAAAATTTTTTTATCAGAAATGAGTTTCATTCAGATCCCAACTTTATATGCCTTTACCTCTGAAATAATTATTTTTAAATTAAGTAACAAATGCATTAAAGTATTAAGATTTAAGTCTTCAATGCCACATAGGCAAAGTGCTTACTAGAGGAAAGGGGATTTCTTAAAGAATCATGGGATGTTTCTTTTTTCAGATTCTCCTCACTGACATCCATAGCAATGTGTTTATGAAATATAATGGTCTAACCAAACACATTGGAAAAAATAAAAGTGAATAGAAAACACATGTTGTTTAGACTGCCACCTACAACTGGATAGATCGTCCACAAACTAAGTCAGGGACAGAGAATAGAGACAGACAGAAAGACAGACAGAGACAGGGTGGGGAGAGGGAAGGAGAGAGGGAAGAAAGGAAGGAGAGAGAATGGGTAGATGTTGCAGATAGGCAATAAGCCCAGGCTCTGAATCAAATAAGAGAAGCTCATGCCAGATGATGCTTGAAAAATTGCACACAACTTTAAAAGATCCCATTTCTCATAGGTACAAAAGCCTTACCTTCAAAAAAATGTTCATTCTCCAATTGATAAAGAAGGCCTTGGTTCTTGATCACTGTGTTTCTTCTTTTTCATTCTAGCTGAAGGGACTTGAGATTCCTACCTTTTAACTATTGAAAGGTCAAGAGAATCCTCCAGATATGAGAGCTCTGGGTATCGCAGCATCTAGGTATTGTAGCCAGAGCAACCTCAGTGCTCTGAGGAACAGGGAAGGTCCTTTAGAAGTTATCTTCAGAACCCAGCTCAGTAGGAACTGAGACAAAAACTCATCCAGTAGCCATATGGTCTTACTTGTTATTGCTTGGAGTCATAAAATGCTATGACCTCAGAAAAATCAAAATTCCAGGTTACCCAAAAGGCAATATTCATAAGCATAAAAAAGGCCAAAGCACATCCACATTGAGGATCTTGGTGGCATAGAAGTGGCATAAAACATATATTGAAATATGATTAAAATGAGTATACATGTATAACACATCAGATTGCTTATTGTCTTGGGGAAAGGAGAGGGAAAGGAAGGGGAGAAAATACAGAACTAAAATCTTTTTTAAATGAATATTGAAAGCTATCCTTACATGTAATTGTAAAATAAAATATAATCAAGAAAAAAATTATGCTGAAGGATATGTATGATCAGAAAAGGAGTTGGGATCGTTATATATAACCAAATCGATATTACTGTGAATAGTGATTTATCTGAAATAGCCACATTATTCAAATTCACATTTCATATGTCCATTGGAATAGAAATTACCATATTTAACCTAAGTATTACTTTGAATAATGTGAAATTGAATATATGTGAGCACTTCAGGAAAGTCATTATTTGTCCTAACTGGAACCTGTCTGAACCATAGAACTAGGGCTAGAAGAAACTGTAGGCCATCTGACACAAGTCCCTCATTCTAAAGATAAGAAAATGGAAGTCAAAGAAATTAAGTGACTATGTCTAACCAATACAGGCAGAAGAAGTTTCCATGATGGAAGAATCATGCACAACATTAATGATTGCACATAGTTCCACTGTATACTCTCTGACAGTTTTTTTTTTTTTTTGCCACAGATCCAATTTTTAAAAACCCAAATCCATAGGCTGCCTGAAATCTATCCATGTTAAAATTGACGACTACCTTTCAATATGATTGCTTCTTTTGTAAACCATTTATTTGATTATTTACATTTAAATACATTATTCTGAAAAGGAGCTCATAGGTTTCATCAAAATTCCAAAAGATTCATGGCAAAAAAAAAATGTTAGGAACCACTTCCTATCTCTAAATAATTGTGTTTTAGATGTGTGTATGTATACATATATTTGTCTGTGTGCATATACATGTATATATACATATGCATGCATGTATATATTCACACATGTATATTTTTATATCAACATGTTTTATTATTGGTCAATTAATGGGATGCAGATTCTTGATAATACCATTCATCATAACAAATGGAAATTCAATTCATTGACCAATTTTTGGCCAGACATAGATGCCAATAAATTTGCTTTTAGTTTCCTTATATGATGTAATTCTTCCAAGATGGACTTTAATTTCAGATCAAACTGTTTTCAGGTAAATCATCACAAAAAGCTTTATAGAAAGGCATGGATGACAATTACAGAGGATGAAAAGGCATATAGGTGTGGGAATCCACCTTAGTGGAGGGAATGTCTATATTAATGAAGTCTCAAATTTATTTACATACTTAAGTTTCAAGAGATTCAAAGTACCTTTAGAGTTATCTACTATAGAAATCCTTTCTATTGCATCCTTGACAAGTGGAAATTCATTCTCTTCCAAAACTCTTCCAAGTAATGAGGACCTTGTGAACAACAAAGGCAAAGAACAATGCCCAGCAGAGATCAATTACTAAGTCCAAATTTAAATCTAAATTAAAGTCACTAGGAATAACTGAAGGGTCTTGAAGTATTAGAAAGAGGGAGAAATTTTGCTATTTTGTCTTCTAACTAAATATTGATCAGGTATATATGGATATATATGTATATGTGTATGTATGATTATGAGAATATATATGTATATGTATATATGTGGGTGTGTATGTATATTTTGGGTATACTTATATATGTATAGGTGTATATGCATGTATCCATGCTTAACTGTAGTTTTCTTGAAAATGGAGGGGTGAGGGGAAAAAGAATTAAGTTAAAAGTACACAGCACAGAGCAAAAGAAAACCTACAAGGAAGGAAAGAAAAGAAGAACAGCTCTAAAAATAATATGTGGTATTTATTATATACACTTGAGTCCTGTCATGTTCTGCTAAGCATATAACAATGTTTTTTTCTCTTTTTCTATTTTGTACTTAAGTTTTAAATAAATAGATTTAAAAAAAATAAATATGGATCAGCAATTATTGGCAAGTAGGGGCAATTCAATTCATTTTAACTTTAATTCAATAATATTCACTAATTGCATATTTTATGTTGGGCTCTGCAAGGAATATAAAGATAAGATCCTCAATGCACAAGAGACTTATCATTCAAAGTTTCCCTATTATTGATGAAAGTACTGCCTTCCTTCTAGTTTCACAATCCTCAACTTCTTACTCACTCAAAAATATCAAACAGTTGCCAAATGTCATTTCTACCTTCACAGCATCTTTTATTTACATCCCCTTGTCTCTACTCATACAGCCACCACTTCTAGTTCAGGACCTTACACTTGAACTATTGCAATACTCTTTTAATTGGTCTCTGTTTTCTGTCTCATCAATTCAATCCATCCTCCCTATAGCTGTCCAAATTGTTTTCCTAAAGCATATCTTTGATCATGCTGCCCCCAACTCTTTAACAAATTATGGTGTTCCCCTATTAGTATTAGAGCCAAGTGTGAAGTCATATGTCTGTCATTTAAGAGTGTTCACAACATGATTTCTTCTTCTTCTTACATGAACTCCTTGGTCCAGCGGAATTTCTCTCTCCTCACATATTCCTCATCTCCCACAACTTTCCATTTTTACTAGTGAGACTCTGGTGAGAGGGAAACACTCATGCTCCCTTTTTCCAACTCTTAAGAATCTTTTGCCTCATTTTGACTATATTAAGTTAAAAAGGTTTTATACAAACAAAACTAATGCAGACAAGATTAGGAATGAAACAATAAATTGGGAAATCATCTTTACATTTAAGGGTTCTGACAAAAGCCTCATTTCTAAAATATAAAGAGAATTGTCTCATATTTATAAGAACTTAAGCCATTCTCCGCTTGATAAATGGTCAAAGGATATGAACAATTTTCAGATTATGAAATTAAAACTATTTCTAGCCATATGAAAAGGTGGTCCAAATCACTATTGATCAGAGAAATGCAAATTAAGACAACTCTGAGATACCACTACACACCTGTCAGATTGGCTAAAATGACAGGAAATGACAATGACGAATGTTGGCAGGGATGTGGGAAAACTGGGACATTGATACATTGTTGGTAGAACTGTGAACAGATCCAACCATTCTGAAGAGCAATTTGGAACTATGCTCAAAAAGTTATCAAATTGTACATACCCTTTGACCCAGCAGTGTTTCTATTGGGCTTATATCCCAAAGAGATCTTAAAGGAAGGAAAGTGACCTACATGTGCAAGAATGTTTGTGGCAGCTCTTTTTGTAGTGGCTAGAAACTGGAAACTGAATGGATGCCCATCAATTGGAGAATGGCTGAACAAATTATGGTATATGAATGTTATGGAATATTATTGTTCTATAAGAAATGACCAGCAGGATGATTTCAGAGAGGTCTGGAGAGACTTGCATGAGCTAATGCTAAGTGAAATGAGAAGAACCAGGAGATCATTATATATGGCAATAACAATATTATATGATGATCAATTCTGATGGACATGGCTCTCTTCAACAATGACATGTTTCAAACCAGTTCTAATTGTTCACTGAAGAAAGCCATATACACCCAGAGAGAGGGATATGAAATGTGGACCACAACATAACATTTTCATGCTCTCTATTGATGTTTGCTTGCACTGTTTCCTTTCTCAGATTTTTTTTCTTGTAGACACGATTTTGCACATTTGCACAACAATGATAAGGGTGGAAATATGTATACATATATTTGACTTGTCAAGTATTTTAACATAATTAATATGTAGTGGATTTCCTGCCAGCTAAGGGAAGGGTGAGGACTGGGGAGAGGGAATTTGTAACAGAAAGCTTTGTAAGGGTCAATGTTGAAGAATTACCCATACATGTGTTTTGCAAATAAAAAGCTTTAATAATAATAAAAAAATATATATAAAAGAATCTTTTGCATTCCTTCAAAATACAATTCAAAGTAACCTTCTACAAGAGACCTTTAGGGATTCTTCTCACTGCTGGTGCTTTACATTTTAAGTGCATCTTCTTTCTATTCTGCATGTATCTTGTATGTAATGATTTATTGACATGTTGTCTTCCCCATTTAAGTGTAAGTTCCTTCTAATGTTAAGTGAAGAGAGCAGAACCAGGAAAATATTGCACATAGTAGCAGCAAGATTGTGTGATGATCAGCGATGATAGACTTAGTTCTTCTTAGCAATACAGTGATCAAAGACAATTCTAATAGACTTGGGATAGAAATGCTATCTACATCCAGAGAAATAACTATGAAGATTGAATGAAGATTGAAGCATACTCTTTTCACCTTTTTTGTTTTGTTTTGTTTTTTTCTTTCTCATGGTTTTCCCCTTGTATTCTGATTTTTTCACAACATAAGTAATATGGAATTATGTTTAAAATTATTGTACATGTATAACCTATGTCAGATTGCTTTCTGTCTTGAGAAAGGAGAAGGGAAGAAAAGGAGGAAGAAAAAATTTGGAATTCAAAATCTTTCAAAAATGAACATTGAAAACTATGCTTAAATGTAACTGACAAAATCCACAAATTACTATTAAGTGGAGAACAAAAGAATGTTAAGTTCCTTGAGGATGGGGACTATGGGGATAAGGAGGGCTTTGTATCATCATTACTTAGCATAGTGCCTGGCACATAGTAAGTGCTTAATAAATACTTAATGATTGATTAGTTGAGTGACTGGATTTAAGATAGGCACCAGTAATAACTTTAGAAGGAAGATAAAAGATAGAAGATAATGAGTAAGACAGAGAAAATGCTATGGGAGTTCAAAAGATGGATGTTATTAGGGGTATCAGGAAGGCTTAGTTGAGCAAGTAATATTGAAGTGAACTTATAAAAACATAGGATTTTAACAAGCAAAAATGGTGAGATAATAATCTGGAAGACTCAGAAACAATGGGACCAAATGTTAATAATTAGGAGTTCAGACAGGGTTGATATTTTTCCCTAAGTAATGTAAGCAGTTACCTATGTAGAATGATATGAAGAGGTCACTACAAGCCCTAAATCTCTTAAAATTATCTCCTCTCTAAGGCCTGCAATAGTACCTGATGTTCTTATTATTAGTGGTGCTCCTCAAAGAATTTCAAGGTATATATATATATATATATATATATATATATATATATATATATATATATATATATATATATATTTGGTGCCTGAAAGGATTATATGACCTGGGAAGCTTGAAAAATTCATTACTTGACTCTTTTTTTATGGGTTAGATTATCAGATTATCTAGGTTTCAGCAACTGGGCCAGGAATGGCAACTAAATGAGGAAGGAAAGGGCAAGAGGGAATCAGGAAAAAGACAAAAGATAAAGTATGTTTTGGGGAGGGAGCAGGGAGAATACAGAGCTGCAATTGGAAAGAAGTGATCAGAGCTTAGCCCCAGGGTGCCAAATTTAGAGGGCGCTGACAGCACTTGTAGGACATCAGCAGTGTATAAGCAACAGAACTTAGCACCTACTTTGCAAAAATAATTAGTTAAAATAAGAAGCTGGCAGATGGCTTGTGAGCTCTTTCCCCATCCAGTCCTGCTTCCCCACTCCAACCTTCCTCCATGCAGCAAATTTCCACAATAATGGCCTGATGATATTATCCAACTATCTGGTCTCTCCACCACAAGATTCCATTCCACCCCTTTCCCTCAAATCAAAGGCATTTTTCAGGCCTTCACTTGTCATCCCAAATATTGCTTGCAGTACCTGACCTGATGCAAAAATTCCTTGAGACAGTACCAAAAAAAAAAAAGGTAGGACAGGGTAGAAAAAGGAAGCAAAAGACATTTCAAGTGAATGAAGAAGAATTTATTCTACTGAATTTTGACTAAGGCCACCAGAAAAAAAGTAGAACTATCTATCTTCTAGGCTGCCTTCAAGCTTTAACTTTATATGAATTTTTAATCTGTCCTTGCTTCACAATAAACAGTTGAAGCAATTACTGAGATTTGTTGTTATCAATTCAATTCAATTTAGTCCATAAGATTATCAATCTAGAGCTGGAAGGGAGTATTGGAAGGTGAGGAAGCAGAAATAGGGGGTATAATCTAACTTTCAAATGAGTACTCTGAGACAGAAAAGTTAACTGATTTAAATGACTACTACATAATAGGCACTGAGACTCAAAGATTAAAATAGAAACACTCTGCCCTGAAGAAGCTTACATTCTCCGGAGGAGAAATAACATGTCTGTATAGGTAAACCAATCCAGTACATATAATTCAGAACCAGTAGAAAACACTACTCAGTGAAACATACCAAAAGGAACATATAGCTTGAATTTGACAATGGAGCCACTGTTTCATTTCTGTCCAGTGGATTCTTGATTATTTTTAGTGCAAATCTGTGGAAACTTGAAGTTGAACAAAAAAAAAAATAGAGATATAATTTGACTATTTGATCATGTCTCAACCCCACCCCATTAAGGTATTAAAACTCTACTTGTAGTTAAATGACCCTGGTGCAAATATTCTTTATTTCAAAAACCAGTCTGAACTCTTGATTTCTAAATGTCACAAAATGTTCTGAGTTCATTCATAAACAGGTTATATGAATGTAAGAGTGATCTGGCTGTGACATCTGTCACCCCATTGATCACCAGGGTTAATTTGGCCGATCTGGCTGGCTAGGCGGGTATCCCCTTCCTCCCTCACCACTCCAGGTGCATCCCTCCGGAAGCTGAGGGCTTGGTGGAAGAGGATGGCCTTTCCCAAAACAGGCATACTGTTCTTCAATCAAGGGTATACGAGTAGTGGCTAGAACAAGCTCCCAGGGTTTATAAATAGGTTTTATTAAATCTGCTTAAGTCACAGAAGGCAAAGTTTATTACAATGTTTTTATAACAATATTATTTGAATGTTCTCCTTTGGATCTGTTATCTGCTACTTGTTACTGAAAAAGTTACTGAAAATTTTTTTGTTTCTTTTTAAAATCAAACCTGTGAAATGTCATAAAGGACCTAAAATGAGAAATACAGGACAGATATGTAGTCTCACCTACTAAGCATCTCACAAAACTGAAGGTCTTCAGGTCTGTTTGTTTAAAATAATTTGTGCCTTTTACATCCCATCTACATAAGAAGGACAAAATCTTTCTCCTAGCCGCAGAAACACACTAGAGTTCATTTTCAGCACTGAATTTCAGTAATGATACAAGCCCAGGGTGATCTTAGTGATCTTGACATTGACTGAAATTGCTTGTTAAAAGTCACTACATTGTGCAGTCCTCATCTTCTTACAAACAACAAAAATTTAATTAGTGTCTGTTTAAGGGACAAAAAGCACTGCCCTCTTTCCTTCTCACCCTCTCTGATTAGCCTGCTGTCTACTATGTTAACCCATGCCTGGATGGCAAATCAGAAATTGTCACCAATTTATGAAAATGGACTTTGTACCTTAACCTTGAAAGGGACCTTAGAGGTCACTGAATCCAACTGCTATCTACAACAGGAATCACCTCAATGACTTCCCTGAATCAGTACTATGAAAACATCATGTGAAAACTTCAGGGGATATCAAATTCCCAAAGTCAGCCATTCATTGATTAATAATAATGATAATCATTTATTCAGTCTACCAACTGTCAAGTACCTGCCACACACAAGTCATGCAAGACTCCCTGAAAGAGAGAGATTGGAGGGATAATAACATATGACAGGCAAGTCAAACTATCACAACCACCTTGACCATCATTTTCCTTCAGATCGGAGGCTCCTGAACCCAAGAGCCTTGTAAAATAGCAATCCTTTTATGCTAGTGTCCTTAGCCATCATCAGGGGAATCATTTTCTGTCAATTTCTCCTAAAGGTACTATGGTGAAAACAATTGAAAACCTAGGAAATAATTTTTTTTGCCACCAAAACCTTTGCACTGTTAAATGGTTCAGCATTAGAAAGGGATATTTATTTATGATGTTAATTAAGAAGAAACATTAAAATCTAATGACCACAAGGGAAGCTAGGTCCAAATTTGGCCTCAGATGCTAGCTGTGTGACTCTGGGCAAATCATTTTTCCCTCTTTACCTGTTTCCTCATTTGTAAAATGAGCTGGAGAAGGAAACGCCAAGACTCTTCAGTATATCTTCCAAGAAATAACAACAATGAGCATTAGATCTTTCTATCTAACGTGTGGATATTATCCACATCCAATTCACTAGAAGTTACTCTACTAAAATAACATGGTACTTAAAGGACTAAGGTTTCCTGGTAAGTAGTGTCTGTCTGATCTGCATGGCTTTCCTTGCAAGATAGTGTCATGTGTGGAAAGTACACTGTTTCAAAAATTCAGAGAGTGGAATTACATTTCCAGCTCTAACAAGGATTCCATGTGGCCTTGAGAAAAGTATTCCTTAACCTCTCAAGGTCTCTAAGGCTATACAATAGGAATAAAACCTGGCCTTCCGACCTGACTGAATGGTTGAAGAATCATTCAAAATAACAAGTGTATTTCAAAGTACTTCTGAGTTCATAAAACATCACATGAATGCAAAGAATGACACCAATATTCTTTCGTTGAGGTTGTATGGTTTCAAGCCATGGAATACTACATCCAGAAAAAACTGAAGTTGAATTGAACCCAAAGGGCAATGGAATGTTGAATACTAAATTTGAGAAAACTGCAATTTATCATCATACAGAATATACAAAATAAACTACATAAAAGATCTCATAAAATGTTGTTGTTGTTGATGTTTAATTATTTCAGTTTTATCCAACACTTCATGACCCTATTTAGGATTTCCTTGGTAAAGATACTGAAATGGTTTACCATTTCCTTCTCCAAGTCATTTTACAGATAAGGAAACCGAGGCAAACACAGTTAAGTAATTTTCCCAAGGTTACATACTAGTATCTGAAGCTGAATTTGAACTAGATTCCTGACTCCAACCTATCAACTGTGCCCTCTAGATGGCCCATTATAAAATAAAACTTGTATGTATATATACATATGAATGAAAAAGGAGGAAGGTGATCATATACTAAAAGGAAAAGAAATATGTCCATAATCTATATGGTCCATTAAGATCGATACAATATTTAAGAAATATTAAAGAACCTTCCCTACCCAGAGCACTGAGGGCATCCATTCTCCCTCCCACCCCATAATAGACTTATGGGAGAATATAGATATAGGATATTGTCAAAGAGGAAAGGCAGACATGGAGAGGTTATGATCTGTACCACTAGATGAAGTACTCACATTAACAGATTGAAAATTAAGATAGAATTCAAAACAAATGAAGGAGAAATATAGGAAATTATTGTAAATGTTTGTCCAATCACAATACCAATAATTTGATAACTGCCATGAAATGGATGAATATTTACAAAATATTTTAAAATTCAGGTTAGAAAAACAAAGAGTAGAAAATATGAATAGTCCAATGTCACAAAAATTAATTGGAAAAACATAAATTAACTTCTTGAGGAAGAAAAATCAGAATCAAATGGATTTATAATGGAATTCTATCAAAAAATTAAAAGAACTACTTATTCCAATGTTATAAAAATTATTTGCAAAAAAATGAGATAATCCTAAAAATTCTTTTTTTGCTATAAATATGGCAATGATATGTGTATCATAAAGAAAAAAGCAGAGAAAGAAAATTGTAAACTAATATCACCAATGAATATCATTGAATTGAAAAAATATCAAATAAAGTAATAATTTTAAAAAGCTACAACAAAATATGAATTGGAGTCCAGAGTATCACTACAAACCAAAAACCAATTTTGAAAGATCTAAGAATTCTGTTTGGTGCAATGACAATCCCTACTCCAAGGAACCAATAATGAAGCATGTTTCCCATATCTTGACAAACAAATGATGGACCAGTGGTAACCATTTTGGAGAGCAATCTGGAATTCTTTCCAAAGAGTTATTACATTGCCTGTACCATTGACCCAGCAATACTCCTATTAAGCCTATTTCCAAAGATTATTAGGGAAAAGGGAAAAGAACCTATATTTTCTAAAATGTTTATAATAGTTCTCTTGGTGGAAATTGCAAGGATGTCCATCAAATGGGGAAGGGCTAAATAAGTTGTCATATATGAGTGCTATGGAATACTATTGTATTTATAAGAAATGATGAGTTCAATGATGTTAGAAGAACATGGAAAGACTTGCATGAAATAAAGATAAATGAAATGGGCAAAATCAAGTTAATGTTATATAAAGTAACTGATATTGTTTTAAGAATGACTGAGTAAATAAATCATTTTGACTATTATAAATACTCAAACTAACTATAAAGGATCTATTAAAAAGTCATTATCTGCATCGAAAGAAAGAACTGATAAATAGAAGTATATAATATACATACGTGTGTATGTATGTGTGCATACTTATTGGTGGCTAATGGTAGCCATCTCGAGAATAGGAAGGGGAAGAAAAAAATTTACACAATAACTTTATTAGATAGTTTAAAGGAATAGCACGTTGTACATAATAGATTTTCAGGTTCATATGCAATATTTTTATTATACTATGTTAAAGAAATGTTTTTTATTCTATGAACTTAAAAGATAATTTTTTTTAAAAAGAAGACAAATTTATGATATGGTTCTTTGTGGGATTGTATTGCTTGACTATAATAATTACAAGAGAGAGACTTTATTTGGAGGGAAGGGGGGGAAGGAGTCAAGACATTCTTGTTCTTGTTTGTCCTTTGTTCCCAAAGAGGACCATGACTTCAGGGAGGTAATGCCATAACATGCAATTGAGTTGCATATAAGTGAAAGAGGTCTATGCAAAGTCATTTGTCTCACTTTCTCCTCCAGAGTCATCTGATTCCAGTAGCAAGGTATATATCAGAACAAGGAAATAGGGGCATACTAGGTGGTAATGCCTAAAAAAAGGAAAAAAAGACAATAACATCAATAAAATATTTAAAGAAAACACACAGATGAGATCAGAAGGAAGTTCAGAGGTTAACATAAAGGAGATAAATAAGCTTCTAATATACTTATTTGAGAAATATTTTAAGTCATGTGTCATAGTTTCAAATATAATCCTTTTTTCTTTTCATATGTAGAAATATTTATATTTTGGGTACTTATCAAGTTCAGAATAGTAAAATACTAACACTTTAAAAAAATTATTGTATTGTGCAAAAATGTTTGTAGCAGCTCTTTTGGTAGCAAAGAATTGGAAAATGAGTAGATGCCCATCAATTGGGGAATGCCTGAATAAGTTATGGTATATAAAGGTAATGGTATATTATTGTTCTATAAAAAATGATGAACAAGCTGATTTTAGAAAGGCCTGCAAAGATTTACACAAACTGATGCTGAGTGAAACAAGCCAAACCAGGAATACAATGTACACAATAATAGCAAGAATGTGCAATGATCAACAATGAAAGGCTTGGTTCTTCTCAGCAGTTCAGTGATCAAGGCAATCCCAATAGACTATGCATAGAAAATGCCATCTGCATCCAGAAAAAGAACTATGAGGACTGAATGCAAATCAGCACATGCTTTGTTCACTTCTTTTTTCTGTTTTTTTCCCTCTGCCATAGTTTTTCCCTTTTGTTCTGATTTTTCTCTCCCAGAATGATTCATAAAGCAATGCGTATTAAATTAAATTTTAAAAAAAGAATTACACATGTTTAACATATATTGGATTGCTTGCTGTCTAAGGGAGGGAAAGGGGGAATGGAGGGAGAAAAATTTGGAACACAAGGTTTTGCAAGGGTAAATGTTGAAAACTATCTTTGCATATATTTTGAAAGTATAAAAGCTATTATTAAGCAAGTAATGAATGAATGTTACTTAAGGGCAGACTTATTCACTTTTTTCTTTTTTCTCTCACTACCTAACACAGTTTTTGAAACACGATAGGCAATACATTGGTTTGGTGTTTTGTTTTGTTTTTTATTCAAGCATTGATAACAAAAAGTTTCATTAAGAATAACATGACATTATGAAAAGGTGCTCCAAATCACTGTTGATCAGAGAAATGCAAATCAAGACAACCCTGAGGTACCACTTCACACCTGTCAGATTGGCTAAAATGACAGGAAAAATTAATGATGAATGTTGGAGGGGATGTGGGAGGGCTGGGACACTGATGCATTGTTGGTGGTGCTGTGAACGGATACAGCCATTCTGGAGAACAATTTGGAGCTATGCTCAAAAAGTTAGCAAACTGTGCATACCCTTTGACCCAGCAGCATTTCTATTGGGCTTATATCCCAAAGAAATCATAAAGGAAGGAAAAGGCCCCACATGTGCAAGAATGTTTGTGGCAGCCCTTTTTGTAGTGGCTAGAAACTGGAAATTGAATAGATGCCCTTCAATTGGAGAATGGCTGAATAAATTATGGTATATGAATATTATGGAATATTATTGTTCTGTAAGAAATGACCAGCAAGATAATTTCAGAGAGGCCTGGAGAGACTTGCATGAACTGATGCTGAGTGAAACGAGCAGAACCAGGAGATCATTATACACGGCAACAACAGTACTATATGACGATTAATTCTGACGGACATGGCTCTCTTCAACAATGAAATGTTTCAAACCACCTCCTATTGTTCACTGAAGAAAGCCATATACACCCAGAGAGAGGGATGTGAAATGTGGACCACAACATAACATTCTCATACTCCTTGATTGATGTTTGCTTACATTGTGTTTCCTTTATCTGATATATCGTTTGTGTAGATAAGATTTTTCTTGCACAACAATGATAAGTTTGGAACTATGTATACATATATTCGATTTGCCAATATTTTAACATAATTAACATGTAGTGGATATCCTGCCATCTAGGAGAGGGGTGGGGAGTTGGGGGGAAAAATTTGTAATGGAAAGCTATGTAAGGGTTATTGTTGAAGAATTACCCACACATATGTTATGCAAATAAAATAAAATTTTTTAAAATTTTTTAAAATTTTTAAAAATTAAAAAAAAGAATAACATGACATGCCAAATTAATCTTATTTCCTCTTTTAATAGGGTTATTAAACTGGTAGATTAGAGGAATATTGTCAGTGTAGTTAACCTAGATTTTTAGCAAAGCATTTAAAAGTATCGCTTAATATTCCCTTGGAATAAAGTAATATTGGATTGGGTAAACATACAATAGATAGATCCTACCTGAATGGTCAGACATAACAAAGAGTGATTAATAGTTTGATAGAAATTTAGGAGGCATCAATAGGGTGATTCAATGATCTCCACTTGGCCCTATTATGCTTATAACTTATTATTGCTATATAGATAAGGACTCAGAGGCATGCTGATCAAATCTTCAAAAAAGTAAAGCTCGGCAAAATTGCTGACAAATTGGATAATAAAATCAGGATTCAAAAAAAATATTTATATAGGATTTTGAGTCAAGAAGAACTTAGTTTAATGTCTTGTCTTAGATACTTACTCAGATACACAGATACTTGTCTCAGATACAGTGGCAAATATTTAACCTCTCTGTATCTCAATTTTTAATAGTGAAATGGGGATAATAATAGTACCTACTTCCCATCATTTTTGTGAGGATCAAATGAATTAATGTATGTAAAATGTTTTGCAAACCTTAAAGCTCTTTATATAAATGACATAATATTATCCTTTTTATTATTATTATAATCATTATCTTGATAATCAAGAACATTGAGCTAAATCAAATAAATTAATTTTAGGCATTCTAAGTATGTAATGCAAGATTCATTATCTCACTAGGTCTCAGCTTTCTCATCTATGAAGACATATGACTAGACTAGAAAGCAGGATTGAAATATAAAGCTCCATTAGAATGGGAGCTCCTTGTGGAGAGGGTCTACTTGGGCTTTCTTTGGATCCCTAGCACTTAGCACATAGAGCCTACTTTTTGACTTGACCAAATGATCTCTTCAATCCACCTTCCAGCTCTATCTAACCTTCTATGATCCTAGTAGTTCCGTAAATGCCAACATACAAATCTGAGGCAAACAAAACATGATTAGAGTGTTCCATCATCTAGACAAAGCCTTTACACATTGCAAATAATATTTTTAAGAGCAAAGAGATGGCACAGTGGATAGAATGCTGTCCCTGGAGTCAAGAACACTCCTCTTCCTGAGATCAAATCTGGCATCAGACACTTATTAGCTGTGTAACCCTAGGAAAGAAACGAAACTCTCTTTGCTTCAATTTCCTTATCTACAAAATGAGTTGGAAAAGGAAATGGCAAACCACTCTAGTATATCCACCAAGAAAATCCCAAACCCAATAAAAACAATGCTTGTGTTTGAAACCTCAATCCACAAAAAGAAAAGTCACAATGACACTTTTGAATATTTAAGTAGATCTAGAACTCCTCAGAAGAAACAAAAACTCATAGCTCTTTATTCAGAAGACATACACCTATTAATATTAATTATTTTCCCTGGTTGTCTGAAAATGAGGGGTAGCAAGTTCTAGCTCTGGAAATTACTTTTCCTTGTCTTTGACCTCATGAAATTTTTGGCTCCTAGCCAACAGAGGATCTAGTCAGGAATGACTTTGTTCTCTGGTTAAAGAGAAGAATTCAAAAAAGGAAGCCTTCATCCTAATTCAAAGAACCAAACTGTATCCATTACAAATATCTCTTCCACACTAGAACAAAGGGATTTCAGAGGTAATATGCTCTTTAGGAATTATTTATTTTATAAGTCAAAGAAACTGATCCTCATAGAGATAGAATGGCTTTTTAAGTCAGGAATGTAAAGTTAGGAGAGACCCTCATCCAATCAATCATTGACCCATCTAATCAATCATTTTGTAAAAGAGGTAAAAGTAAGACCCTGGAGTGAGGGAGACAGGGAAGAGTCACTTTACTTGGGTTACATACCAAGCCAGGTAGAAGTTGTATACTTATATTCAGCTTGACCCTTTATCCTCAATAAAGTTATTCTAATCTCAAATTAAAATTCAAAAAGGAGAATAGTATGGATAGTACTCTGGGTGTCAGGAGGCTAAATCACCTATTCATTTAAAAGAATAATTTCTGTATGTTGAGCTGAGTTCATTGGATTTCTAGGGATAATAAATTGCATTACACTAATGCAATCTATCATTACCACTTAGTAAGCAGCCATTGCTGCTCACTTCTCTTGCCATGACTCCATAGTCCTTTATATTTACATATATTTATATTACATGTATATTTTATGTACACTTATATGTATATTTATACATTATATACAATGTATGTATATTTATCTGCATAGGACTTTTAAAATTTTTTAAATAGCAAGAACCCAGAACTTCAGTTTTTTAAAATTACTTGGTCATATATTTTATCTTTGATCCTCACATGCACTACACAAAAAATTCCAAATCACTTTAAACAGTGACTCTAAGATTTCTTAGAGCTAATAAATGCATATCTTGGCTTCCTACCTGAGGACTTCCTTGATCACTCCACTCATAATGTAAGAGGCATGTCAACTGTCCTTGTTTATATACCTGTAGAAGGAAGAGTGGGCAACTAAGAGTCTTAGTGGATAGATCACTAGTTCTGGACTCATGAAAATCTGAGCTCAAATTCAGCTTCAGACACTTACTAGATGTGAGAGTCACACAATTAACTTCTGTTTACCTTAATCCACTGAAGAAGGAAATGTAAACCATTTCAGTATCTTTGCCAAGAAAACCTCATGAACACACTGGTCCATAGGGTCATAAAGAGTCAGAGACAACTGAACAACATAGGAAGAATAAAATTATCTTTCATTAAAAGTATGTATTGTGCTATATGAAATGATTAGTTCAGAAAAACCTGAACTTACAGGAACTGATGCAAAGTGAAGTACATAGAACAAGTATGACATCATACACAGTATTATCAATATTGTACAATGACCAATTGTGAGTGACTTAGCAAAATACAATTGTCTAGGACAATCCCAAAGGACTCATGAAAAAATTTCTCTCCAACTCCAGAGAAAGAACTGGTGGTGTCTGAATACAGATTGAAGAATACTATTTTTCACTTTCTTTCTAATTTTTTTTAGTTCAAATTTTGTTCCACAAAATGACTAATATGGAAAGGTGTTTTACATGATTACACATGTATAACCTATATCAGATAGCTCACCATTTCAGAAAGTGTGGGAGGGAGGCTAGTGGAGAGGGGGAAAGAGAAGGAAAAAGAAATAGAACTTGGAACTCAAAACTTTACTATTTTTACATGTAATTAAGAGAAAAATAATGTTTTTAAAGTATGTTTCAACTTTCCAATGTCCCTTCTAAAATGTGGAGTCTGAAACTAAAGAAGCGTTCTAAATGTAGTTTAATCTTTTGTAGAGTACCCTGAGACCACTACTTCCTTTATCCTGGGAATCATTCTGCTATTAATTCAACTAATATTGAGTTAGCTTTCTTGGCAGCCACAGCTGTCATATTGTTGTCTTTAGCTGCTTGTAGATGGGCATCTAAAGCCACTAAACTTTTTCTACATAAATTCCTGTTAAGCCACATCTTTCCCATATTAGATCCTATGTGTCTATTTTCACTGCCACATCTGTGATAACCACCTAAGGTCTTGTAACAGCAATGAAAAGTATCACGGAGGCAACCAGAGTCTATCATTTTAACCTAGGTTTTGACTCCCTATTTGTGGTCAGTCAATATGTTTGACCTCATCAGATAGGGATAAAAAAGATATCAATGATAATCAATGGCAATAAGAAGGAGTATGTATTGAAGAGGGACAGGAAATAGACCTATTATTTTGTTGTTATAGGGAATTCCCAGGAAAGGAAAATTCTTCTGACAATTGTTGTTGTAGCTGTACATCATCCCATTTGGAGTTTTCTTGACAAAGATCTTGGAGTGATTTTGCCATTTCCTTCTCCAGCTCATTTTACAGATGAGGAAACCAAGGTAAATAATGTTATGTGATTTGCCCAGAGTCACATAGCTAGTAAATATCTGAAGCCAGATTTGAACTCAGGAAAATAGCACTATATCCACCCCACCACCTAGCTGCCAATGCCAGTCAGCTGTTCTGTGCAATTTGTAGTCAAAAGATTTAACTGACTGTATGAAGACCACAATACTGTTAAGAAGGTCTTAATAAGATTAAAATATAATTGGGAAATAATTAACAAAAATTTTAAAAAACAATGAAACATTTTTTAAAATGTCAATATGTTGCTAGGTAGTGCAGTGGAAAGAGTACTGAGCTTAAAGTTAGGACAATCTGAACTCAAACCCAGCCTCAGATATTTACAGCTGAGTGGCTCAAGGCAAGTAATTTAACCCTGTTTCCCTCAGTTTCTTCATCTGTAAAATGAACTGGAAAAATAAATGTCAAGTCACTCTAATAGCTAATATCTTTGCCAAGAAAATTCCAAATTGAGTGAAAGAATCAGACATAACTGAGACAAATGAACAACAACATTATATTAAAAATAGTTAATTTCCCCAGCCCTCTGAAAGTGTCTCTAGGACTTCTAGGGGTCTACCAACTGCACTGTCTGGACTATTTTGTGCAATCTTTCTGTTCTTAATAATAATATTCACTATGTTCTTAATAGGTCCAAAACAACAAATAGAAGTCCAGTATTCAAATTATTTAAAACTCCTCTTCTGGTGTAGCTTAGAACAGATCATTCTGCTTCATTTCATTTTATTTTTCCATTTTGCTTATTTTCCAATCTTCTGGGTGGTCAGTAGGAGAAAAATTAAGTCTTTAATGGATGAATATTAAAAACAATCACAATGAGTTAGCAAGGGACACAAAGAGAATTATAATATGGTTATGGGAACAAGTCTGATTAAGATCAGACTTACCTAAAGATAGCTATTAAACTAAATTAATCAAATAATGAGAATAATGAAATATAAAAAGGTACACTGCAATACTTTGTCTATGTTCAGAAGCCTTTTTTAAGTCCTACTTTAAAATGTTCTGTCCAGAGGCTGTTCTAAAACTTCAGTTTTAAAAATAAGTATTTAACTTTAAAAATAAAAACAGAATATTAAAATTTGTTTTATAAGTAATTGGGAAAATAAAATATTATCTTAAAAGAAAACATTGTGTATGTATAAGAATCTATTTGGAAAATATATGGGAAATTACTAATTCATAAAACCCAAGGATGTATTGGAACCAATTTTAACTAGCTCTTAAGAGCCAAGTGTGAGTTTTAATATCTCAAAAGTTAGCCAATAAATCAGAGCTAGATTTATTGTTTTGTTGATTGTCTAGACTTTAGAAAGTAATGGAGAAAATGTTTATGCAGATTAAACTTAAAAGTGTGTCTTGGCTGCCTGGTTGTTAAACATTTACCAGCACACCACTACATAAATACCAAATTACACTGGGACATAGCTTCCAACAAGAAAAAGCTGATATGGAATTAGCCATCCTGGGTTTCTTAGGAATAAACTGGAAAGTTGTCTCCAAGTAGGGGAAAAACAAAATAGGGTTCTTTATCTCTTTATTTACCACACAGAAAGAGGTAAGGGGGAGAGAAACTATAAAGAAATCTATCTAGGAATGACTTCAGCAGAAAATGGTGAAGAAAAGTAATCATAGAAATGATTACTTAAGCTTAAGTAATCACAGTTGTGAGAAGCTTCAAAGATTTTTAGATGCTCAGATAAGCTGAAGTTCTGGGTTCTTGCTATAGTCATAAGGCATATCTCTCCAATTTAGAATTCTAGCTCACTTAGAAAACTGAATGCTCATAAATGTCTGAAAATAAAATTAAGGTTAGATGATATCATTATCTGTAACCATTATAGATTAGCAAGGAAGATATTGAAACATACCTAGATAGATCTTTTAAAATTTTGCCATCTGTTTGTGCATCATATTTTTTAAAAGTTCAATTAATATTTGTATTTGTCTTTTTCAGCTTTTTCTTCATTTTATGTTTAAAAACAAAACTCGTTCATGAACAAGGAAAGTTCATGGCTATGATCTACATCTCAATCAAAAATACTCCTTGTATGTGAAACAATGTGTATCTTTTATTTTTTTATTTTATTTTTTTTCCAAATCAACTGTAAATGGAAAAGGACGCTAGCTGCAGGTTTAGTTCTTTTGAATGGGTGAAAGTTGAATCTGCAAACCTAAATCTATAAAGTGACAGCAAACATCACAAAAGTTATTAAAGCAGTGATACAACCTTCCTCTATGATTTGATCCCATTGTGACTTAAATGGCACCCTTGGGCTTTGTTAAATCTCTTCTTAAGATTCAACTACCTATGAAAAGACAAAAATACTCTCCCCTCAGGAGAAAAATAGAGAAAATGCTTCTTAATATCCCCAGTAAAAGCTTCACTGCTTTATCTCAAGCTCATTAGAGAGTTTAAAGAAAACCTGATGCTTAGTTGAAATGCATTTTCCCCTTCTGTTTTATAGATAGTTCAAGGAAACACAGGCTAGGACTTTCTAAGCCATCAAAGGCTAAAAAAGGATATTAAAGCCCGAAGGCACTCTTCACATTAATTACTACTACTGTCAGCTGGTGTGAAACCACTTTTGTCCCTTCAAAATGAGAAGAAAAAATGATGTGTAATTTGAGGTGAAAGAAAGGAAGGGGAGGCTGGAGGCTAGTGGTTGGAGTAAGGACCATTATGGGACTGGGTACCAGTACTCTGAGAAAGAATTCTGCCTCTACTTTGACATGTCATTATGTGAGCTTGATGAAGGAAGGTAAACCAGAGTGAACTTCACCAGAGCTATTTATTTATGCTGAGACTCAAGAAGGAAGGTATGTGTTCAGTGCCTTTTTTTCTCTATCTACTTTTAGCAGCACTTAGAAAAAAAAGCAAAGGGAATCAGTTGCTAGGTGTTTAACGACAATGCTCAGCTAGGAGAGACAGAGAGAGGAGAAATAGAGAGGGAGAGAGAAAAAAGAGACTCACATGGAGGGAGGGAGGGAAGGATAAAGAGAGAAAAGAGAGGGAAGGAGGAGAGAAATGAGGGGTGGGGATCTTAAGTCAAATAAAGGATATGGAAGAGAAAACATCCAGGACACTGAAAAGAAGAACTTATATTTTAATTGCACTCCTTCAGCTTCTCAGCAATTATATCAAGTGCCTGTTATACACCCAGCACTTTCATAAAGGGTTGTATGAAATACTAAGAAAAATAAGTTATGAGTCTTTCAATTAAGAGTTAAGAGACATCTATGTGAAGTCACTGCTTTTTACTAAATAGATTTCTGGGAACCAAGTAATAAAACTAATTTTTGTAAAGACTATTGTCTCTCCTAGGAGTAAGAGTGGATTGCTATCCTGAACAAAAGTACTTGACAATGTTAATGCACAGATGGTCACAAGGGAGGATGGCAAAAAGTACTTTGGTTTATTTTTAAGAGCTCAAAGAGGTCAAAAGCTTGGCACAATGCCTGGAACATAGTCAGTCCTTAATAAATAAAGTCCTTTATTTCTTTCCAGAAAAGAGTTGGATAGAATTGGACAATTAGGATATGGTGGACACAACACAATGACACATGCATACACACGAGCATGCACATAGACACACAATAAAATTGACTCTCAACAAAGAGGAAACAACTAGTTCCTGGTAAGACTCAGATTAGAATCGGCCAACCATGCACACATGGACCAGGCCAGTTAAAAGTTCAAAATCAACATCAAATTATGAGAAAGGATAATGATAGGAAGAAACTCAATATAATTACAGTAGCTTCCACCCAATCAATTCAACAAACCATCAATACTTTTTTTAATAAAAAATAAAAAAGTCAAGGATTTTGACCTTAATTATAATCATTTCCTGATGTAATTGAACTGGTATAGTGCAAAAAATAACCCAGAAATGGCTTGGTCTCTTTTTCTTTTTCTTTTTTTTTTGTTTTTTTAACAATAACTTTTTATTTTCAAAATACATGCAAAGATAGTTTTCAACATTCACCCTTGCAAGACCTAGTATTCCAAATTTTTCTCCCTCACTTTTCCCTACCCTTCTCCACTAGACAATAAGTAATTCAATCGTGCATTTTACCTATACATATTTTCACATTTATCATGGTGCCCAAGAAAAATCAGATGAAAAAGGGAGGAAAATGAGAAAGGAAAAAAAGCAAGCAAATAATAAACAAAAAAGGTGAAAATGCTATGTTGTGATCCACATTCAGTACATAAGATCCTCTTTCTGGATGCAGATGGCCCTCTCCAGCACAAGTCTATTGGAACTGGCCTGAATCATCTCATTGTTGAAAAGAACCATGTCTATCAGTGTTGATCATTATATAATTTTGTTGTTGCTGTGTGTAATGTTCTCTTGATTCTACTCACTTCACTTGGCATCACTTCATGTAAGTCTCTCCAGGACTTTCTGAAATCATGCTGCCCATCATTTCTTTCTTTCTTTTCTTTTCTTTTTTTTTTTTTTGGCTGAGACAATCGGGGTTAAGTGACTTGCCTAGGGTCACACAGCCAGGAAGTGTTAAGTGCTTGAGACCAGATTTGAACTCAGTCCTCCTGACTTCAGGGCTGGTCTTCTAACCACTGCACCACCTAGCTGCCCCCATCATTTCTTATAGTACAATAATATTTCATAACTTATTCATTCATTGCCCAACTAAAGGGCATCCATTCAGTTTCTAGTTCCTTGCCACTACAAAAAAGGCTGCCACAAACAATTTTGCACCTGTAGGTTCTTTGCCCCTTTTTATGTTGATTTCTTCTTCAAGTGGAAGGAGATGACAACCAAGAATAGGCTCAATTTCTAATACAAACTCATTTATAAAGCACTTAAGAGCAGGGGGATAAAAGATTAAAACTATTATCATATAAAATGTCACAAAACTGGAAAATTAAAACAAACCTATAGACAGTTTGATTTGGAAATGAACAAAGTAACATCATTTCCAGAATATGTGTATTAGAAACTATTATAAGTACAACAAGCAAACAAAAAATTCAACCAAATTAATCAGCATTTCTGTAATAGTCTATTTCATCATCAATTATAAGGCAACTACCATGTTTGGTCTTCATGAATTCAGTTCCTATTACATTATAGCTGTAGCTAACATTTGTATAGCCCTTCAAAAGTTTATAACACTTTACATTTGTTACCTTGTGTGATTCTTACAGCTCTGAGTTAGGTCCTGTTACTATTCAAAATTCATGCTGGAGAAAACTGACACTGAGATAGATTAAGTGACTTGACCAGGTTCACATGGCTAATAAGTATCCAAAATAATATTTAAACTCAGGTCTTCCTGATTCAAAATCTATTGCTCTATAATATGTGTCACCTTACTACCTTTATAAAGTTTAAAAGCATCCCATAGCTTTATTAGGATCCTAAGCCAGAGACTTCAGAGACAATACCTCTCATTTTCCAAATGATTCACCTAAAGGTAATAGAAGTTAAGTTACTTTGCCCAAGATCACACAGAAAATTAACTGTTAGAAAGTCGAATGTCAGCTCAACTCCTCTGACTCCAGAGGTTATATTTTCCCTTTTACCATGCTAAGGTATCCAGATGTTCCCATGTATGGATGATATTGCTTCTTATCCCAATACCCTACAAAGCCTTACCAATGAAATCTATAATTACTCCAAGGACATAGACCTTACAATTTATACAGAAAAAAATGAAATTGGATCAAAATTTTCTATTGCCCAAACTATGGCATGCAATTGGAAGACTAGTCTATTGGTTTAGTCCATGAGCATGTATATATGGGGCAGACACTGCATATGAATGATGAGTTGTAGCCAAAATCCAATAAGCTGAATGTTATGTTTGGAAAATTGTGCAGTGCTAATAATATTTTCATTCTGTTCCTAGATGCAAAATCCATATTTTAAATATGAATGTTCTTTCAGATCTGGAAAAACTTGGCATCTGATTAGAGACTTAGTCAACCAAGTGGCATGTAATTTTACTGAGGATGTTTAAAGAATTCAAAGTAGGGTTGTGGACTAAGGTCTCATGAGAGAGAGAGACAAAGGGGAAAATTTTAAAGCAGCAAAAAATCCATAGGTTCTTAAAAGATTTAGAGATCATCTGTCATAGTGATCCTGGTTTGGGGGAATCAGAGGACTTGGTTCCATTCTCACTCTGATGCTCACTTTCATTGGGATCTTGAACAAGTTGCTTAATCTCTATTAGCCTCAGTTTCCCCATCTGTAAAATGAAGGAGTTGGACCAGATGGCCTCTGAAGTCTCTTTCAACTCTAGGTCCATAAGGCTGTGAAGCTCATTTTGAAGATGAGAAAATTTCTCCAAGGTTATATGGCTAAATGGCACAGCAGGAATGTGAAGCCTGGTCTCCTGCTTCCAGGAGCTAGCAGGAAACTTCCCTTTACTTGTGATGGTTCTAACATTTTCAGATACTGAAGTGTGGGTGCTTTTTTGGAATTTGAGACTTCATCACCTCTGAATTGGAAGGAATGGATACAGAATCCTGAGACTTGCTTGTGCTTATGCCAAGAGATACTGAGAAACCAAGCAAAGAAACTTCTGCAGATACCTGCTGCCTAAATTATTTATACTATGTCTGTCCCTTCTGTATAGGGTAGGAGGATCCTGAGTTCAAATCCAGTCTCAGAAACTTAACAGATCTGTGACCCTAAGCAAGTCCTCTATCCTCAGTCTACCTCAGTTTCCTTAACTGCAAAATGGGGGTAATAATGGCAGCCACCTCATATTGTTTGTCCATTTCAAAGAGAATCAAGGACATCAAGGAATAATGTCTTAAATTTTGAGTGAATGGCATTTAAGTGAAACAGACTTACACAAAGTCATCCAGCCTCCCTCTTGCTGAGTTGTTGAAGCCTAGTGGCAAGACAAATGTCCACTGAAGATGGGCCAAGTGGGCAGTGGATGACCTTGGCCTCTTTAATGCATTATAAAGCGCTAAACAATCCACAGTTCCCATTTTAGCCACCTTCTAGATCATTGGACCAAATGGTTCTCATCTGCCCATTCTACTGGAAAAAGTCTTCACATGTTGGGGTAGAGATACCTCCATAGTTCATCAACTGTGTTAAGGCCTATTGGTTCCCCTAAACCTGGTTTAACCCATCTAACTAGACAGTTTACAAAGGTGTGACCACTGTGCATGCTACAGTTTCTTTGAATCACAGGTGAAAGTTAAACTACAGGTGAAAGGTGAATAAGCATCTCTGAAAAGGGCTCAGCAAGCCTTCACATCAGAGATGCTAGTATTCTCTAAACATTTCATCCTACATCATGTCATTATTTACAGTGTCTAGCACAGTACCTGACACATAGCAAACACATAATAAAATGCTTATTTTCCTCCTTTTGCCCTTCCTCTGTCTTGTGAGTTGATAGGACAGAACTGAATGGAGACGAAAAAAATTCTATATCTTAAGATGGAAGGTGAAGGAGATGATAGTTTAGAGAAAGAAATGTTGAAAATGCATTCTGCCTGATTTCATTCTTCATTTATCTTAACTTCCCTTTTAAATGAGGCCATATGAAATAGTGGATAGTCAAGCTAAAAGGAAAGAGAACCTGAACAGAGTTCTGAGACCAGTCTAATAGTTTAGGTTTTCTCTTGGAACAAAATGAGACACTCATAAGTCATTCCAGAATTAATCAAAAAATAGAATGCGACATATGAGACTGAATAAAGTATCATCATCTCAAAAGCATTCATACTTGAAACAGGCAGAAGAACAATAAACCCCCAAAATAGAATCAGTTAATCAGCTTTTCTATAGTGATCTAATTTCATCATTAATGATAGGACAGCTACCATGTTTGATAAATCACATAATATTTAGTATATTGGTCCTTTTTGTTTTGCTTAGTTGGCAAAGATATTGGAATGGTTTGCTATTTCCTTCTCCAGCTCATTTTACTGATGAGAAAAATGAGGCAAACAGGGTTAAGTTATTTGCACAAGGTCACATAACTAGTAAGAGTCTAAAGTCAGATTTGAACTCAGGAAAATAAGTCTTCTTGCCCCAGGTCCAATGCTCTATCTAATGTGCCACCTAGATGCCCATAGCAGGAAGATATTCAATAAGGTTAGATATGAAGGATACCTCAAATTGATTCAACTGGGTGAAACTCCTTTATCTGAATCATCTATCATGATCCACTAGCCAAGCTTCAGAGAGCTTCTGGAGCTCCTCCTGGCTGCTTTGTCCTCAGACTATGAGGAAGTAACATCAACAGTTTGAACTTTAGCAAACAACCCTAATCCTAAGGTTGATCTGAAAAATGTCAATCAAGTTTAAGGAAAATCTAGCTCAACTTTCAGAGTGATGAGTTAGGATGCTGCTCCTATTATAGACACATACTCTGTTAGCTAGAAGAAGTCACTTAAACTTTGTTACTTTAATCAATACTCTAAAACTTAGTTATATCTAATCTCAATTGAGAGAAGCAACTTCTTCACCTACCTATACCAATGAAATCATAAATACCCCATATATCATCTATCTATATCTATCTATATAGATATAAGTGTATATATATATGTATTTAGTATATCATCTTTATTCCTATGTCTCCAAACTTTTTCTACCATGCCACAGAAGTCTTCTCAACCTAGAAGTTTTTTCCTCTTTTGGACGGGAAGCATACTTCAGTCTTGTAACTTTTCTATAATTGACTGGCTCCTCCTAGAAAGTCCACTTCTTCAAAAACCTTCATGTTTTCATTCCTCCCCAGGATTCATTCCAAATTTTCTATATATTTTCCCTAACATGTCCTCTTACATATCTTCCCTATTCCATGCCCCCAAAAACTTGTTTTTTAGTTTCCTTTCATGCATTGTCTTTCCCTATTATAATATAAGCTCATTGAGGGCAATCATTACACTTTTTTAGTTTAGTATAGTGTCTGACACAAAATAAGGGCTTAATAAGTACTTGTTGACTCTCTCCTATCTATTTTAATTAAATATCCTTCACCTTTTGGGGTTTATTGTTCTTCTTCCAGTTTCAAATATAAGTGCTTTTGAGATAATAATGCTTTGTTCAGTCTCATATGTCACATTCTATCTTTTGATTAACTGTGGAATGACTTATGAGTGTCTTATTTTGTTCCAAGAGGGAACCTAAACTACTGCACTGGCTTCAGACAGGCCCAACCCAGAACTCTGTTCAAGGTGATATCACATATTGAATTATTATTTTGGTCAAGCAGAAACAGGTTATATTAGCAGGAATTTGAATAGATGACAAACCCATATACATTTCATGGACCTTAATGTAGCAATGAAATGCTATGTTACTTTATCATGTTGATTTTTCAATTACCTGGAAAAACTTATGACATTTCTTGTATTAGCTTGATAGATTCCTGATACTACGATGCTTTGTGTCATCCACAATACCTTGGAGAGAATATATTCATGGTAGAGAACTCAGTAAATGTGAGTTCATTGATTGTTTTTACCTTCTATTCCTTCCTTTAAGTCTACCTCTATTACCAACAGTGAGTTGACCCTATGTTCTGTATGAAAATCTAAGTGTCTATTTTCTCCATTGTCTAAGTATCTAGTTTCTCAAGATTTTAAGTACAAGATTGGCAATGAGCAGTCTATCACCAAGGTCCAGCCTACCTAAATTTGAAGAGACTATAGGTTATCCACCAGCTGATGAAGAATATTTTGGTCAAAAGTTACTCATGAATAAAAGCTACTAAACTATGGAGGGACTGCAATATACATCAATGAATAGAGTACCAAAAAGGAAATCATAGATCTTTGAATTATTTAAATAAGTTCCTTTTATTATTTCCCATTATCTAAAAAATAAAGTCTACAACCATTCAAGGCTCTCAACAACTTAAAGTCAACCTAACTCTACAATTTTATCTTACAGACTAACATCTTGTCCTGCTGAGCTATTTCCTTCCCTAGAAAGTACTTTTCTTCTATTCTCTCCAATCCAACTGAGTGTTCTTACTTATCACTGACAACTTTCTATATGATTTTGGGCAAGTCAATAAACCTTTCTAGGTATCAATTTTCTCAATTTTAATTCAGAGGGAAGGACATAGGAAGGACTTATTTGATTATCTCTGTTTTTCTCTCAAGTTCTAAAATTCTATGATCTACAAATAAGTTTTAAACTAGACTAGATTAAAAATTGGTTCCTATCTTCAGAGAAGGTTCCAAGGAAGATGCAAAGAGCTGATGGCTCAAGATGTTGATTGATTCTATTTTTGGCTACTTGTCCCGCAGACAAATTATTGGGATATGAGCCCAGTTTTTCTGTAACCTTGTCTGCATTCCTAATGCCTGCTATTCAGTTTGCTTCCATATTTGTTAATCTCTTCCTCCCATTGAAGAATTCCTGGTTTCTGATTCTTTCCATTAGGCTTTCTGCTGGGTCTTGAATATAGTATCTTGCCATTTCTAGTCCATCTATCCTGTTCTAATATGTGATTTCCTTAACTTGTCTTCTTGTACATATCCCACTTTGAACGTACTAAACTGTTGCTGAGTCAACAATCTTTGCTCCACTTCTTCAAGTCCAATGAGAAAAGGTGTTTTTTTTTTTGGAGCTAAGGACTTGGAATCAGCAAGGTCTGGATTAAAATCTTGATTCTGACACCTGCTAGCTATGTGACTATGAGCAAGTATTTGAGCATCAATTTCTCCATCTGTAAAATGAATGGGTTAGATAGTTGCCCTCTACTGCCTCTAAATCTATGATACTATGGTCTGTGACCTCGGCTACCTATACTTCAGTGAATGTCACCACCTATGGCTTACCCACAGGTTGTTGTTTTTGTGTGTAATTCTGCATGAACCTATGAAACACAGCATGTCAAGTCTCTTTGGCCTCCACTATCTATCAGTTTGTCCCAAGTTCACATTTGTTGTTTCCATCTATCCATCTCAACTTCTACCATACCCTTCTCCTTTTGTCTACAATCTTTACCAGCATCAGTCTTTTCCAATGAGTTTTATCTTATTATATGGCCAAACTATTTAAGCTTCAACTTTAATGTTTGCTCTTCCAATGAAAAGTCAGAATGAATTTCTTCAAGGATTGACTGATTTGATCTCCTTGCTATCCAACAGACTCTCAAAAGTCTTTTCCTCACCACAATTTAAAAGCATCAATTTTATGGCACTCAACTTTCCTTATAGTCCAATTCTCAGTCTCACATTGCTACTGAAAAACTATACCTTTGACGATATAAATCTTTGTCAGAAAGATGATGCCTCTTCTTGTTAGCATGTGGTCAAGATTTGTCATAACTTTCCTTCCAAAGAGAAAGCATCTTTTAACTTCATGACTGTAGTCAGCATCTGCAGTGATATTTTAAACCAAGAATATAAAATCTGGCACCGCTTCCATCTCATCTCCTTCTATTTGCCAGTAAGTAATGAGACCAGATTCTATGAGCTTAATTTTGTTTTGCTTTGTTTTAATATTAAGTTTCAAAGAAGCTTTTACACTCTCCTCTTACACTTTCTTAAAAGGCTTAATTCTTTATTTTCTGCTATCAGAATGGTATTGTCTAAAGATCTGAGATTATGGATCCTGCTAACCTTAATTCCAGCTTTTAATTCATCCAGCCTGGCATTTGCCAGGTTGCATATAAGTTAAATAAATAAAAAGACAATATACAATTTTGTTGTGCTTCTTTCCCAATCTTGAATCAATTAATTGTTCCATGTTTGGTTCTAACTATTGCTCCTTGACCCACATACAGGTTCTTGAAGAGACAAGTAAAATGATCACTCTCTTTGAGGACTTGCCACAATTTGTTCTGATTCACACAGTCAAAGGTTTATCCAGCCTTGTCTGTGTTCCTGATTTTAAACTAATACCATATTGGTGAACTCAACAAACATTTGCAAATTGTTTGGTATGTGCAAGATACTGTCACTGTGCTAGTGGCTCTCCTGTCTTGAATATTCAGCTTTTTTTTTGTTTTAACTGTCTAAATCTTTCTTATCCTTTAAGGCCTTGTTCAAGTCCTACCTCCTGTAGGAAGTTTTTCTTGACCATTCTAATGCATGGATCTCTACCTCCTACTTCCACAGTACTTATTGTCTATATCAATTTGGTACTTAGTCATATTCTGAATCTGTAATTATTTAAACATTTCATGTTATAACACAAATCTCCCCCCCCCAAAAATCACTGAGGATTTGGGGATCTGTTCAGTCTGACTGGAGCTAATGGAATTGAACTTTAATTAAATGCAGATGTGCTATTGTTCTATGCTCATCTTTTCAGAGAAGAAACAATAGCTGGGAGCTGAGCTCTGGAGTTGTGCATCTCATAGAGGGGTGGTGGTGACCCCTGATGGAGAGTAGAGCACTTCAGCCCACACAAATACAGAAGAGATGAAAGTTAGGGTACAGTTGTAGATTTTGGAGTTTTTAGGGAAACTGAGGGGTGAAAAAGAAAGGAGAAACCTTAAATGAGTTGATGGAGACTAGAGAAACTGGAACTAAATCATTAAGGTTTTAGGATAGATAAATGGTGCAGTGGATAGAGTGCTAGGTCTAGACTCAAGAAGACTTATCTTCTTTGCCTCAGACACTTAAAAGCTGTATGACCCTGAGCAAGTCACTTAACCCTGTTTACCTCAGTTTTATTATCTTAAAATGAATTGAGAAGAAAATGGCAAACCACTCCAGTGTTTTTGCCAAGAAAACCCCAAAATGAGAAAACTGAAAATGAATAACAACAAAAATTAAGACATTAAAATCAAAGATAAGAAACAAAAAGAAAAGAATAAGAGGTAATGAGACAGTGAAGGCAGCAAAAATTATGCAAATAATCAACTATTCATAGTTTATCATCACATAATATTGCTAATACTATGTACGATGTTTTCTTGGTTCTGCTTATTTAACTTTGCATACAAGTCTTTCCAGGTTTTGCTAAAATCTTCCTGTTCAATGTTTCTTATTACACAAGAACATTACGTTACATTCATATACCACAGTTTGTTCAGCCATTCCCTAGTTGATGGTTTTTCTTCAATATTCAATTCTTTGCCACCACAAAAAGACCTGCTATGAATATTTTTGCACATATAGGTTCTTTTCCCTTTTTATAATGTCTTTGGGATACAGACCTAATAATATTAGAATGTACTTTTTTTTTTTTCAATTTGAACTTGGAGGTAATAGGAAACCACTGAAGAACAGCAACTAGGGAGATGAATAGATGTTGTTCTTCAGTCATTTTCAGTCATTTCCAATTCTTCATGACCCCATTTGGGTTTTTTGTGGTAGAGACTGAAATGGTTTTCCATTTCCTTCTCCAAGTCATTTTATACTAAGGAAACTGAAGCAAATAGAATTAAGTGCATTATCCAAAGTCACACAGTTAGTGTCTAAAGTAAGATTTGAACTCGGAAAAGAGGTTTTTGTTTTGTTTTGTTTTGTTTTTACTCCAGGTCCAATATTCTATCAACCAGACCACTTAGCTGCCCATAAACTGAATTAGGCATGTTGGTTTATTTTGCATCAATCCATAAAAAACATTTAAACACAAGTGTAACTATAAACATTGTCAGTAGAAATAAACTCAAGATCAATTAAAGGGGAATTAGGACCACCACCAACCAAAACATTACAAAAGATTTTAAATTTTATTTGTCTAATAGTTTTTTAAAAATATGTTTTTTGAAGATCCAAAGCCCTTCTTGTTTTTTAGGAACACAAAAATCAAATTAACACAATATCATGCAGTTTAACTGTTAGTAAAGGATTTGTGTTTACTTATACAAATTGTGTAAATTGTTTCTGAAGTACAAAGCTTCCAAAGCAAATACGAATTTGAATGAGAAGTAGAGCTAGTCATAAACCAATGTGAATAGACAATTTAAGATTTAGAGTAAGAAGAATTGAGTTACATTTTGGGGGTCTGTTCAGAGGAAACACTTTAATATTAGAGACAGGTAAGTGGTCCAACAGAAACAACACTGAGCCAGCTGTCAGGGAGATCTGAGTTCAAATCCAGTCTCCAATACTTATAACTGTATGTCTGGACAAATCACTTAAATTCTGTTGGTCTGTTTTTTCAACTGTAAAATATAACTTTACATTAAGATAATGATATCAATCATATTTCATCTATGCAAAAAAAATTTTAAATGGCATATATAAGACTCTTATCAGCATTCTAAGGGTACCTGACTCTAAATTTTGAGGGAGCAGGGAAAAATAATCCATTTAAATTTAGCTTTGGTAATTCTCCTCAATAAACATGTATTAACTCATATCCACTGAGTATGATACTAGTAGCTAGGGAATATAAAGACAAAAACAAAACATTCTCTGTCCTCAAGGAACTTTCATTCTCTTGTATTCTGACTATATGTAAGTTCCATTGCTTAAATAATAAATAGTGAGATAAAGAAAGAATAGTAGACTTGACTTTCAAAATTTAAACTATTTTGGCTATAAGAAATGATGAGTTCAATGATTTTTTAAAAACATGGAAAGACTTACATGAAATAATGAAGAGAATGAGCACAACTAAGGGAATATTCTATACAGTAATAGTAATATTATTTTAAGAATGACTTCAAGCAAATAAGTCATTTTGGCTATTAGAAATACCCAAAATAACTATAAAGGACATATGAAGAAAGATACCATTTCCAGAGAAAGAAATGATAAATAGAAGTAACTACAGAATAATTTTACATACATATACACATTTGTATCTCACACATACCTAGTTGTATCTAATAGTAGACATCTGTGGGGGAAAAGGAGAAAAAAAAGGAAAAAGAAATTTACATGATGTTTATTATATATTTAAAAGAAATATCAAATTCTACATAATAGCTTTTCAGTTTCACATGAAATCATCTTTTTTATTCTACTGTGTTATGGAAATGATTGATTTGTTTCATAAATTAAAAATAAAAATAACTTTTAAAAAATTTAAACTATTTTGAATTGAATTCTCTCAGTAGTTATCTGATCTTAGGAAAAATCATTAAACCTAGGCCTCATTCTCCTTATCTATACAATACTTGTACTAAATACTTCATACAAGATGTAGTCAGGATCAAATAAGATCATAAATGTGTTTTAAATACTCCATAAATGTAAGCTTACGTTGTGATGATTTGATAACCTCAAATACAAAGCAGCTTTTTTTCATCCCTTCACACGATTAATTTCTAGTTGACAGATATATTTCTGCTCTAGAAGAAAATGACAGAATGGAAATGTGAACACCCATTTGTAAAATAACCAGGAGTTTTAGGAAAGACTTTCCCTGGGAGTTGGCACCTGACTGGAAACTTGGAAGAAGAACCTATCTATAAAATGGAATGATAATAATATCACCTGCTTCTAAGGGTCATTAAAAGGATCAAATGAAATCATATTTATAAAGTGTTTTGCAAATTGTTAAGCACCATATAAATGCTAGATATTATCCTTATTACTATTACTATTATTATTTAGGAGCACAGCAAGTGGCAAAGTCAATGGGGTGCCAAATCAGGAAGACTCATCTTCCTGAGTTCAAACCTGGCCTCGCACACTAACTAGCTGTGCGACCCTAGGTTAGTTACTTAAACCCTGTTTGCCTTAGTTTCCTCATCTATAAAATGAGTTGGAGAAGGAAATTGTCAAAAAAAAAACCTTAAATGGGGTCACAAAGTCAGATATGTCTGAAATAATTGAACAATTTTTATTTTTATGTTGCCTTTTGAGATTCTTGAACAGGGAAATAGTATGGTAAGACTCAGACTTATTTTTTTAATTAAAACTTTTTATTTGCAAAACATATGTATGGGTAATTTTTCAACACTGACCCTTTCCATTACAAATTTCCCCCCCTAGTCACCACGCCTCCCCTAGATGGCAGGAAGTCCACTACATGTTAATTATATTAAAATATTTGACAAATCAAATATGTGTATACATATTTTTACAGTTATCTTGCTGTGCAAGAAAAGTCAGATCTACAAGAAAAAAAAATCTGAGAAGGGAAACATAATGCAAGCAAACATCAATAGACAGCATGAAAATGTTATGTTGTGGTCCACATTTCACATCCCTCTCTCTGAGTGTATATGACTTTCTTGACTGAACAATTGGAACTGGTTTGAGACATCTCATTGTTGAAAAGAGCCACGTCCATCAGAATTGATCATCATATAGTCTTATTGTTGCCGTGTATAATGATCTCCTGGTTCTGCTCATTTCACTCAGCATCAGTTCATACAAGTCTCTCCAGGCCTCTCTGAAATCGTCCTGCTGGTCATTTCTTACAGAACAATAATATTCCATAACATTTATATACCATAATTTATTCAGCCACTCTCCAATTGATGGGCATCCATTCAGTTTCCAGTTTCTAGCCACCACAAAAAGGGCCGCCACAAGCATTCTTGCACATGTGAGGCCTTTTCCTTCCTTTAAGAGCTCTTTGGGATATAGACCCAATAGAAACATTGCTGGGTCAAAGGGTATGCACAGTTTGATAACTTTTTGAGTATAGTTCCAGATTGTAATAACTGAATTGATTAGAGGTATTTTCTTTCAAATCAATTGTTTTAACAATGTTACAATGATATCAAATGTTTTCCTGATTCAGGTCACTTTTAATCAGTTCATACAAACCTCTCAAACTTTATTGAAATTATCTCTTTAATTATTTCTTATAGTAATTTTTCATTACATTTTTACTATAATTTGTCCAGCCGTTCCCCCACTGATGGGCACCATTTTTGTTTCCAGTTTGTTGACACTACAAAAAAGAGTCCTATGAATATTTTTATACATGTACAACCTTTCCCTCTTTCTTTGGAGAATCCTATTCTCTTTGGAGAATAGATCTTGTAATGGTATCACTGGGACAAAGGATATGGACAATATTGTAACTTTTTATGATCATAGTTCCAAATTGTTTTCCAGATTGGCTGTGACAATTCATAGATTCATCAACCATATATACATATAGTATCTTTTTGAAGGAACCAAGTTCTTATAAAAGAAAGAAGAAGAAAGAATGAATAAAGGGACATTTGATAATGATAATGATAAAGGCGATTTCAGAGGTAATCATGGAAGGGAAAAGAAAAGTAGGGCAAGGACTCAGAAAGAGTAGTAGGATTGGGGGCAGCCAGATGGTGCAGTAGATAAAGCACAGGATTCAAGAGGATCACAGTTCAAATGTGGCCTCTGACACTTAACAGTTAACACTTATTAGCTGCTTGATCCTGCACAAGTCACTTAATCTCAATTTCCTCTCCAAGCAAATAAACAAATAAATGAAGTGTCCATCCAGTTGTGGGGACATAAAAAAAGTTACAAATTGGTCCAACAATTCTGGGGGGGTAGGGGGAAGGAGACATTATATGATGTCTAAAATATCCATATCCTTTGACACAGAGCTCTCACTTCTAGATATAACCAAAGAAGGTCAATAATAGAAACTAAAGCCCTTATATATAACTAAATATAAATAGAAGTACTTTTTTATAGTAAGAAAGGATCAGAAAAAAATTACAAGCCTATGAATTTGAAAAAACTAAAAAAGTTATATAATATAATAAAAATTTCTCAATTACTACTATATGTCAGGCCCTCTGTTAAATGTTGGGGATATTTAAAAAAAAAAGACTGTTGCAGTTTTCAAAAGTGGTGGAATACGATTCTGTTGCAGGCTACTTCTTTCCTCAATTGTATTTTATTTTTTCCAATACACATAAAGATAGCTTCCAACATTCATTTTTATATTGCAGACTACTATTAATACAATGAATATAGAATAGAAGTAATAAATCAGAAATTTTTTTAACATCAATTAAAAAATGCTAGCACATCTCTCCATTTCTATCACCTGCATGTTCAATCTTGGGTATGTTTCTGCTTCTCATCTCTTCCTACTTCAAAGGGTTATTGTGGACTTTGTAACTACACAGGTATATAATAATGTAAAGCATTGGGATAATTAATTTCCCTTTTCCATTCCAGCACTATTTTTTTTAAAGAACTCAAACAATTCATTTACCATCAGAGCTCTGTTGAAAGGAGAGGAACACAAAATGCTTAGCCTTTAGTTCTCCTTTTTCAACACCAAAGGCTTCTTTCATTACAACTTTACCTTAAGATCCAATTTCCAAGAATACAGTTTCTATTTCATTACACTTTAGATCCTTTGTTGCCTGGTACAATGTTTAAGGAGCAACTTTTATCTCGAAAACATTTTTACAAATTATCTCAGGAAGGCTTACTATTGAGATTTCCACAGAAGGCCATTCCAGTCCATTAGGTGTAAATTCATGTTTTCCTTTATTCATAACGTTCATAATTCCTATCATTGTGGCAAAATTCTATATTCTTTCTCTACCTACAGTCTGTAACCACTTTGCCATTTACTATATCAATTCTTTCTGTTTGGGAGGATTTAAGAGAATGAAGGAGTTATAACTCTGCTTAATCTATTGAGTTTTGGGGTTTTTTTTATTTTTTTAATTGCATGATGTTACTTTTTTTCATTGTCCAGCACAGAGCTGTCCCATTGTTTCACTTTTCTTGGAGCAGACTAATCATATCAAAGATATATTTAAAGTTCTTCTCTTTTTTTCCCTGGTTCTCAAAGATCAGCCTATTTTTTTTAAGTATCTAGCATAGAAAAAGCCAGTTCTTCCTTTGAACTGAAGCAGTCCTTTCTCTTTCTTCTCCTTCCCTTTCCCTTGATTTTTCTGGGATTTTTAAGAACAGAGGAAATGGTTCTGAGCGTGTGTGTGTATGTGTGTGTGTGTGTGTGTGTGAGAGAGAGAGAGAGAGAGAGAGAGAGAGAGAGAGAGAGAGAGAGAG